>OZ026516.1:77891017-78068829 GCA_964019695.1 Loripinus fragilis
GCGGGGCAGGGCTTTTTAGAACCGTTTTTTTTTCACATATTAATTAAAGCGGCAGGAACTAACTATGGGCTCAAAGGCACTAACATTTTGATAGCCTGTTAGTTTCTACCAGCAGGGACAGCCGATACTGTTTCTATTGCGAGTTTGACGCGAATCTGTACCACAGGGTGAGAGCATGCTCCTAATCTTAGCGCTAATGTGACCATTGTCGTCGTTGTTCATGGCCGCGGGGTTCTGCAATATGCTTTCCTATCCATGGAAATCCTAAAACTCAAAACATCAGAAACATCTATGACAAAAGATAGGTAGGTGGTATGCTGAAACCACTGGGTCAATTACGGTTAGATAAGAATGTAGCCATTGGGTTTTCACTATTTTTATTTCTCTGTATGCTGATTTAGCCAAATTATCTAGTTTTACGGTAGTAAGATCGCCTGACCAAAGTGCCAAGGTTGTGAGCAGCAAAATCTAGCTGTTTGTCTGTCTGCCCGTTAATCTGTCCATCCGTCTGTCTGCCTGCATTGGTTCTTCGTTCTTTTACTTATATGCTCGTTAAACCAGCTTACATGTGTCTAGTAGCTCAGGTGGTTTGAACGCCTGTCCATTGTTCTGAAGGCTGTGAGCAGCATAATCTAGCCTTCTGCCTGCCTGCATACTTGTCTGTCTACTTGCCACCCTGTATCTGTTCTTTGCTCTTTTGATTTTTTGTAGGCCTGTTTTGCTAGATTAATATCTAGTAGTTCAAGTGTTTAAGGTGCCTGACCCCATTGAGGTTACTTTTAATTTTTCTAAATACGTAGGCTTGGACCCAGCATCTACTCTTTATCCCCAAAAATATCAAGAATATCAGGCACACCCCAAAAATATTTAAAATTTAGCAACCCCAAAAATATTTTTCAAATCTGTACCTTGACCATAAAAAAGCGCCAAATTGATAGAAATGACTCCACAAAACATAAAAAAAAATCAAAATTTTCATCATACTCCCAAACATATTTATTTATCTGACCTTCCCGACCCCTCCCCACTCCAAAAAATGCAATTCAAAATTTTGAACCTTCAAAAATGGACCGAACCTACTTATATATGATAATATCAAAGTACCACCCCACCCCTCGCCCAAGAAAGCTGGCCAGTGTTTCAGAGCAGTATGCAGCAAAATATAGCTGTCTGTCTGCTTGTTTCTCAGTCAATCAACCAGTCAGCCAGCCAGCCCGACCAACTGCTTCGATTTCTTAGTGTAGACAGAGCCTCTTTGTAAAAGCGTATTCTTGTTACATAAAATTATTTGCATGTCCTATTTTTTCTTCATACGTAGGGTCTGGCCCAGCATCTACTGTTCACCCATATCCGGAAATTTAAGGACCCCAAAAATATTTGAAAGGGGTAGGTGCATTAAGAGGCTATTTTGTCCCCCCCCCCCCCTATGAGTTCAAAAAATAAAAGTTGCTCTTCACAAGTTTTTTCTTATTAGTTCATTAGAACAATAGCCAAAGTGTAAAGGTCTGGTATTGATTCGACTTTTACCGTTGCTATGGTAACAAAAAAGGCCGCCAAAATAGGCTGAAAATAGGAAAATGACCGTTTTGGAGCAAATTTGAGACATGTAACAGAGAAATTAATATAGAGCACAAGCAAATATCAAAAAAAATATTTTAACATATGATGCGAATTATCATGGCACACAATATACTAAAAGGTTTTTTTTTGTATTTGCTTGTGCTGATAACTAATTCTTAAAAAAAATCGGTCTCAAAAAGCCTCAAATTTGGCCTAAAATAGCAATTTCTCTATTTTAAGCCTATTTTGTCAGCCATTTTGGTTACCATAGCAACTGGTAAAAGTAAAAAAAAAAAATGCCAGAATTTTACACTTGGGCTATTCTTCTAAAAAATCAATAAGATGAAATTGGTGAAAAGCAACTTTCATTTTTTGGGCTATAGAGGGGGCCAAAATAGCCCATTAATGCACGTACCCCTTTTAGCAACAAAAAAAAAATATCCTTGACCTAAAGAAAAGACCCTAAAATGCATCATATCCCCCAAAATATTCACGTTTCTTGGGCTAGAGGTCAAAATCTAGGACATCTTGTTTTTTTTTTAGAATCATTTGTATTTGAACAACAGTGGCGATTTCAACAAGGTGAGCGTTTGCGGGCACACTTTCATGATCTTTATTAGTAATGTGTAAAGTCTGGCATAAGTACAACGAGAGCGCTCACATTGTTGAACTCACCATGTCTCTGTCACTTTTAACCTGAGGGTTCATTCCCCCAAGGTGGGGCTAGAGGTCATAATATAGGAAACCTTTCAAAAGAGCTATTCTGTTCTTTCCAACCTATGCAGATATCTTTCCAAACATTTATAAGAAAACATTCATATTTAGGCATTTGGTATCATATTCATGGAAGGCTTCCAGTCATCAGCTTCAGAGCCTTGCGTCCATACCTCAGGGTGGGGCTAGAGGTAAAAATCTAGGACATCTTTTTTTTTCTTTTAAAGAACCATTTGTATTTGAAGAACATATACTATTTCATTTTCTGACTTTCTGTGACTTCAGGTCTTCTGTTCAGGACCTTTGAGCAAAAGACTGCCAGAGCTCTAGCTAAGAAACTTCTTTTAACAGAATTTCCTCCTGAACCACCGACCCAAAAGCAACTTAATGTCACAGATTTGTACCCAATGGTGTCTTCTACCAATTTTGCACAAAAGGTTCCACTCCACTGAACAATGGATCTGCCTAAGCTCCAGATAAGAAATGTCTTACAATGACTTCTCCTCCTGAACCAATGGTCCAAAATTTACAATAATTTCACAGAATTGTCCCTAACGATGCACTCTACCAAAATTATACAATTGCTTTGGCTCTGCCATTAAGAGACTTTATTCAAGCTTGCACATAATGTCTCTGATGGCGATTAAGTAAAAGTAAGAAAAACATATACAAAAAAGGACAGAACTTTATCAAATCAGTTTTTGATCATCATTAATTTCTTTGAATATGTGGGTGGATTTGTCTTAGGTAAGATACTAGGAAACACTTTCCCTAATCCTCGTAAGATCTTTAACCAACAGAAACCAAAAGAAAATCTGAAGGGAAAAAAAAACGTGCCACGGTATTTGGGATCAAATTACACATGTTTAGTTGGGGTTGTGCCAAAGAAAGTTAAGAGAAAATTGTTACCGCTTACCTGCCTGAAGAGCTTCACCAACATTTATTGAGGGATTATTTTTAACACTGTAAGCTCTATAATAAAAGCATTTGACATAAAGTTTGATTATTTACTTCTTAAGTTAGTTATTAATCAACTGATTTCTTGCACTGTTCATATATTGATTACATTTATTAAAGGCTGGTTTTGTCCAATGAACAAATGACAATGTCGCCAGAAAGATTGCTTTCCCATTTCACTTTGTGGCAATATGTTTGACCCTACATCAGAGACTTCCAGTTTCCATTTGCATGTTTTAGAAAAGGTATCTAACTAACAACCTCCCTATTTGAACGCTTTAATGCAGCCGTCCCCATCAGTACTCTCAGTGCTTTGATTTTCTTGGTGCTTTAAGGGTTAAGGTGTTTTTGTATAACTGAGTGTTTGAATTGCCTGTTGTGATTTGTTGCCAACTTTTGTTCTATTTTAGGACTCATTAACGTACAGACTAACTGGCACTGATGAATGTGAGGAATACTTCTATCTTAGTATGCCAACCTTCTTACCGAATTCAGCCATTTTATACCTTGGTAAACCTCTGACTCAGCAAAATTTCAACTTTGAGGTGAGTGATTTTTGTTTGTATCTTTACTTTTAACCTTTTACTTCATGAATATTTATGCTAGGCCCCACCTACTATGAATAACTATATTAATACATTTTCATGTTGGTACATAGAACAAAGAAATTATTTGTCGTCCACCAGTATAGGATCAGATATATCATACTTCTATAAGCAAATAGAGTAGTACCTGATGAGAGCTGCCTGATCTGGATCTGCTCTGTTTGCAAAAGAATTAAAAGGTGTCTCTATGAGGTAAAGTATTGATGCTCTTTTAGCCAGAGAAAAGAGGTAAAAAATTTTTAGACCTTTTGATGTCATCTGCTGCACAGTTTTTGCTTGCACAACAGCAGTCGAATCTGGGACTACACTTCTGGCAATCTGAGCTACCAGTGTATAGGAGTGGAGGATATTGCAGACAACCTATCAATGACCATGAAAGGGTTATGGTTTTTTCCCTATTTGCAACAACTGTTATTTTAAACATGTATTTCCTATTTTTGAATCCATGTCAGGCAGAGGATGTGTTTGTGAATTATTTCTATCAAATTATTTCTTAAGGGTAATAAAGTTGTCCTATAACAAGAAGCCTATAACATGCTTGCTTATGGGGAGTGAAGTCATTACATAACGGTAAAAACTGTCTTAAGCAGCCCCACTCAAAATAGACAAAATTAAGGTCTTAAAGCCATATGGTACCTAAATTTAGGACAAAAAGTACTTTAGAGCTGCATTAAGGTATTATTTGTCTCATAAACCTATTTTTGGTCTTCTTTCAGTAACAGTTTAGGACATGTTTACACTGTATTAAGGAATTATGGTGTTTTGCTTGCTTCAGTGATTCATCTTTGGCACTGGCCCTTTTCTACAGATTTGTAGGAAGGACCATGTTTCACTGGTCACTTTGAGACTTTGTTATTTTACTTACAGTTGAAGCAATTAGAACTTTCTTAACCCAAATGTACACAGGTTGAACAAAAATAGAATTCTGTGTTAAATAGGGTTAACTGTCCAAGCTTTTCCTAAAATTTACAGCAAAGGACCTTTTCAGTTTTTCTTCCTGTTTTACAAAACTATTAAAGACTGAATATTTCGTGTGCATTTGTCTGCTGGCAGACATTTAATATGATACAATTTATGTCCAGCTTTATATAGATTGGCTGAATATTGAGGGCAATTCAAACACCCCTTGCGTATAGAGCTCCTGCTAAAAACGTGATATATCATACAATAATACATAGTTGAGTTTAATGTCAGAAAGTTGGAAGAAGCTGAAGACTTCAAATGTGTTTTTGTTGTTTAGTGTTTGTCAGAATCGAAATAGATCACCTCTAGTACGTGAATTGTTGAGTAATAATTCACTGTTTGTCGGTCAGTTGACTTGTATGAAGATAAATCTCTTGTGCTGCATGCTTGTGATTTGATCTTCTTTACTACTGACCTCCAAACAGTAAATTACTACACAACAATTCACTGCTTGAGCTGATATATTTATTAAATACAGGACAGTTACATGATTTAAATGCTTTTTTTCAGTGCTCCATTGAAGTAACTGATAATGGATATCCAGTAGCTCGGACTGCCAATACGAGGGTGATCATCACAGTGACTCATGGCCAGTTACCAGTCTTCCAGCCAGATAGCACCTATTATGCTACACTAGATGAGGATGTTCCACCAGGCACCTACACCCAACAAGTGGCAGCTACAAAAACTAATGTGATTGTAAGTATCCAGCCTTAAGTTACGAGTGTTTACAAAAAAAAAACTTTCCTATATCTCAACCAAAACATGCATTGTGGGTACTCAAAAGAACCATCTCAATGAGATGGTTCTTTTGAGAACCCAAAGCATATGCTAAAACTGATGGGTAAGAAAATATTTATACTTTTATGCTCAAAATTTTTGTTTTCTAAACCTATGGTATCATAGTTACTTTATGAACCGTATCATGAGATAGTCTGTCAAATGTTTACTACCAGTCAATGCTAGCCAATTCTCTCAATTTATACATACTAAATTATCACTTTATATCTTATCAATCATTATTGCAACTTTATTTCACGCCTGGATTTGTTGGTTTTCCTGTCAAGGATTTAACCCTTTACTCCATAAAAGCGCCTTTGACACCTTTGAAATAACATATATTTGAAAATATTATTGAAAATGGAGCAGAGAAAATGCTCTATTTTCCATAATATTTTCAAAAGTAATCAAAACTCTACTGGAATTTTTCTGAATTTTTTTTCAGTGTTGTCTAAATATAGAAAATGATATCATGATCTAAAAATAGCCTATGGAGTAAAGGGTTTACTAAATGGAGGTTTTGAAGTATACCCAATTATCATCAGAGCCATGTTTGCACCACAAAGCCTCAACTTATTGATGCTAACATGACATGAAGAAAACATGACCTAGATCAACTCACTTATTTATAATTTATGTTGGTATAGGGAAAATTTAACCTCAGACAGATCAAAGATTGGATAGTTCAACATGAGACACATCTAATTTTTGGTGCCAGCAACAAAGGTCTTGAGTCAAGTAGGATAATGTGTTTTTAATTATATTCATGATTAAAGTGACACCCAGTATGGTATACAATGAGTCTTTAATTGTTCTTTGTGCTCAGAGCAATCTCTGATCATGACTGGTATGTAAAGCGTCAACTTAGCCTTAGAACTAGCCTTGAGATTATTACACTTTTTCATGTTCAGCTCAACTCAGCATGAAATTGAACCTGTTAATAAAGGTTAATTGTCAACAAATAGATATACCTTTACTTAAGGATTTTTTCATGTTTTTTTTTTCAGGATAGGATAGTATACGAGAAAGTTGGAGATTACCCTGCACCATCTTTCTTCGACGTCAATTATGAGACTGGTGTGATTACTACATCAAAAAATCTGTTCCCTAGACCACCGGATGGAAGCAACTATGTGGTAAATAATGATTTATTAATGAAATATTGAAGTTTACCCTCGCCCTCATAATATGGGTACTCTGTTTACCACTTAAAACATCACAGAACAAGGGAGTATTGACTGCACAGAAACTGATCAGTGTCTGCACTGTTTTTCTAGGATTTATTTGGTAGGAATCTTGTGTTTGAAATTTTAGAAAATCTTTTGTAATTAATTTATTAATAATCAGTTAGGAGCAGGGTGGCATATTGCATAAACACTCACTTTGTACCCAGGGGTTCCTAGTTAAATCTTCAGCCCCCCCCCCCCCCCCTCCCCCTTCTGGTCATATGAAGAAGATGAAGCATCGAGATAAGACCTAGATATCTAGCATGATAAGCATGTGCGGATCCAGAGGGGAGGGGACAGGCGGTTCGGACCCTCCCTGAAATTCACAAAGCTCATCTGGATCCCATGGAAAATTGCAAAGCTATAGGGTTCCTTATCAATACTGGTCTTGATCCCATGGAAAATCACAAAGCTATAGGGTTCCTTATCAGTGCTCATCTGGGTCCCATGGAAAATTACAAAGCTATAGAGTTCCTTATCAATACTGGTCTGGATCCCATGGGAAATCACAAAGCTATAGGGTTCCTTATCAGTGCTCATCTGGGTCCCATGGAAAATTACAAAGCTATAGAGTTCCTTATTAATACTGGTCTGGATCCCATGGGAAATCACAAAGCTATAGGGTTCCTTATCAGTGCTCATCTGGGTCCCATGGAAAATTACAAAGCTATAGAGTTCCTTATTAATACTGGTCTGGATCCCATGGGAAATCACAAAGCTACCAAGACAACATTCGATGTTGGGCCACCATTGACACTCCGGCGAAATGTTGTTTAAATGGGGTTTAGCTGGTGGGCTGATGATGGACAACTTTTAGTGGTATTCGGACTCTCTCTCCCCATATCAACTAAAAATACCAGACTCAGAGTTGGACCCCCTCTGACAAAACTCTGGATCCGCACATGACAAGATAGCAGAACATGAACACCCAACTATTGTTATTATTGTACTATTATTTTGTTTTGCATTGGCTGTCCCATGTGTATTTGAGGATCCTAACTATGCATTTTTTCATTTATGCAGCTTAAGGTGATTGCCTATGATGAGGGAAGACCTAGCCTTCAAGCAACAGCCACAGTCATTGTGAACATCAATCGAAATTTGAATGGACCACAAGTCGTGCCACAAAGTGACATTGTGTTTGCCAATGAGACTGAGAATCCACGCACTTGGCATTACTCAGTGAATGTTACCGATCCTGATAGCGTAAGTAGTTTTTATATTCTGCCAATTTATGTCTGCAACAGTAAAAGAAAATTACATAAACATAGTCGATCAGTTAATTCAGAAGGAATGTTGGCGCATTGAATATTTTAGTCCGCTTTTTGTCATTAAATGAGTTTTTTTTTATCCTGTTTTTTTTTTACATTCAATAATGAACCCCAACATGTGATTTGCAACAATGTGGCATTTTGACAAGTGTAGACTCAGACGAGCCTGTGCACTCTCCTGTTAAGCTTAGAAACTCAAAATGCTGTTTTGTCAGTAGCTTAACAGACATAGAATATTCGAGCGACTAGCAAAGGCTCTGATCAGACTGCTCGTATGCGCAGGCTGGTCTGAGCCTTTGTTGGTCGCACATACCACATTGTTTTAAATCTCATGTTAGGCTCAAGTATTAACAACCTTTGATATAAATTTGATACTTCCGATATTTGTATATCACAAACCTAATTGATACTTAAGATATTTGTATACTACTGGCATTCAGTTAAGCATATTTCCATACCAATTTATTCAGGATAGAACCAATAAAATTTCAAACCTGTATCAATGATAATCCAATTTGAAGTTTATCATTTAATACAATCAGATTGATGGAAGATACTAAATTAATGCTTATTTTAAGGTATCCTAAAAACCACATGAAACAAGCAAAAACTGGGGGCCAAGATTACTTGCCATTTTAAGTTCTATCATCATCATGTAATCCTAATAAAACTTAGCAATCTTTTTTGTTTGGGCAAGGACATTATTGAAAATAAAGAAATAACACAAAAAACAAAAAATGTTTTTTTAAATAATGCAATTCTGTTATATGTCAAGAAAGTATTTTCTCACAAATTCTGTAATAGTGAATGGTATCATTGGTGTACACAAATTATATCTCTAACACACTAAAGTATTGATATTCTCAATAGCCATACATATAGAAGCAAGAATACGAGTTTCGGCCACTTTTGTGATCCGGGGTTGCAACTTTGTAGTTGTATACATTGCTTGATATCAATGGATCTATCTATCTGTCTTTGATACTGTGACAATCAGTTCTGATAAAAGATCATAAGATATTTTGGACACATTTTAATATCTTTTGTCAAGAAAATGTCCAATAACATGGAAGCCAGCTGGTCGGGATCTGCCCTGCTTTTGGTTCCATCTGAGAATCCTCTATTCAAAATTGAGTAATCCAACCAAATCTGCTTAAAATCTTTACTGCATATTGCATATGAATATATACCCATTGATACAGATAAACTAAAACTTTGTCGTATATTTGTGAATATTTCCTTATCCATCAGTTTAAACATTATTTTGGGTGCTCAAAAGATTGCTCATTAAGATAGTTGTTTTGAGTAGTTAGAAGAAATATTTTAGTTGAGATTAGTTATGTACTATTATCTCAATGTCTGCAATACTTTCCAGGTTGTGTTTCTCATTAGAATTATTAATGTCTTGTTTCTTTCATCAGACGAAATGGACATGTTCAATTATTGATAATGACAAGGCTAAGGAGTACTTCAGAATTGATCCATCTACCTGCATTATTAAGCTGAGGAAAAGCTTGGCTTTAGACCCAGACAGAACATTGGATTATCCTGTAAGTATATCAACTCTTTCTTACACTAGTGCTCACTTTTGTAGTGCCTGATCTGGATTCAAACCATTTGATACTCTGATAGCGTTCCTGAAAGAATTTTTTGAAAAAAAAAGATAATTTATTGTGTAAAGTGTAGAAGACAACAAAAGCATGGAAAATTACCCAGCATGCAAAGAGTTAATACAGTCTAATCTCGATATCTCGAATTCCAAGGGACTGGACAAAATATGTCGAGTTATCAGTGGTTCAAGGTAACCAATTCATGAAGTATAGCCACTACTTTAGGGTGAAGAAAATCGCCTTCAACTTGTCCATTATAAGATCGTTATTGGGAGCTATTACATTAATGAACTGTGGGATGAATTGACCCAAGAATCAATTGACTTTAGGAATTGAAATAAAAAAGAAAGAATATAAAAGGGGAAATAGAATTGTTTCTCAGGTACCACTGCAGTCAGGACATTATGCCTATTTTTTTCACTTTCTACGACATAGTATTTTCAGTTCTTAGTAAGTATGAAGGAAAGATTTCCAAATATAGAACAGCATAATAATATGTAGTATGTTTTAATTTGCAGATTCTTGTTGAAGTGGTAGATGATGACACCCCCTCTCAGACAGGCACAGGTCTTATTACAGTTCGTGTAGAACGGGACCTCAATAATCCAACATTGAATCTACCAGCTGTTAGACTACTAGAGGAAGACGTTGACCTTGAAACATTTGTATTTGATGTCGATATGACAGATATTGACCTTAGAGTGAGTACATTACACATCAGTCCAGAAAGACAGAAAAATTGCTGCCTAAAATTATGTATCTTTACATTATTCACCTGACCTTAGAGTGAGTACATTACACATCAGTCCAGAAAGACAGAAAAATTGCTGCCTAAAATTATGTATCTTAACATTATTCACCTGACCTTAGAGTGAGTACATTACACATCAGTCCAGAAAGACAGAAAAATTGCTGCCTAAAATTATGTATCTTAACATTATTCACCTGACCTTAGAGTGAGTACATTACACATCAGTCCAGAAAGACAGAAAATTGCTGCCTAAAATTATGTATCTTTACATTATTCACCTTTCGGGAGCACAGTGGCTCAGTAGTAGAGTGCTTGACTTGAGACCGAGGGGCCAGGGGTTCGAGCTTCATCGGCATCACTGCATTGTGTTCTTGAACAAGAACATTAATCCTAGCTTAGTACTGGTTCAACCTCAGAAAGACCTGTCCCTTTATAGCTGAAAGATTGTTGATGGGACGTAAAGAATCAAATCAAACAAGCAAACATTATTCACAAGGTTAACATTTGTTTTGGTCATTCAAAAGAACCATCTCATTGAGACTGTCCTTTTGAGTACCCACAACATTTGTTTGTTTGAGAAATAATAAAAACATATTTTAATTAAACACCCTTAACTGAGGGCTTGAGTATTGAAATATCTACATTAGCTAATTTTTAGAGTGTTAATCCTATTGTACTTCACATTTCTGAGTGCAATGGTGTTAATAAGGATTATATTCTTATCAGTCTAGTAGGTTTTGGATGCTCAAACAATGTTGTACTTTTGAGTAGTAACTACCAAAACCATATATTTTCTTCCTTATTTGTTTTCATTCTTTGCCATAATATTTCTTAAAAATGCTCTAATACCTTAAAATGCAATTTATGCTCTAAAATGATAGCCTTTGCTCTAAAATTAATAGTGATTGATACACGGCTATCACCGCATTACCAGGCATATCAGCCCGCCAATTCATACTTGCCCTGCACGTTCATGATTTGATCTTCTTTACCACTGATCACCAAGCAGTTAGTTATTACTCAACAGTTCACTGCTAGAGCTGATCTCTTTCTCAACCATTTACTCCATAGGCTATTTTTAGATCATGACCTCATTTTCTATTTTTAGACAACATTGAAAAAAATCAAGAAAAAATGGGTTGAATCCTTCTGGAATTATTATGGAAAATGGAGCATTTGCTCCAAAAGAGCAAATGCTCCATTTTCCATAATATTTTCAAATACATGATATTTCGAAGATGTCAAAAGGTGTTATTATAGAGTAAAGGGTTAAATAGATGTAACATAGTATCACATGGTATTACAAGATAACAGTGACTATTAAAAAATAGTGACATATCACCAATTCTAGCACACCTAGCCAAGATGGCCTTAATGACGTTAGAAGGCCCAAATTCCTTTTTACCCTTGAAAGACCTTACAAATACATGTAAACGAATGTGACATAGTCTTAGTATTGGCGGGAGTTCTTCAGTGCAATGGCGGAAATTTGGAAGATGCTGAAGACTTCAAATGTGTTTTCGTTGTTTATTGTGTGTAAGAATCCAAATAGATCCACTTCAGTGCGTGAATTGTTGAGTAATAATTCACTGTTTGTCGGTCAGTTGTACAAAGATGTGCTTGTGATTTGATCTTTTCAACTGACCTCCAAACAGTGAATTTTTTACTTAGCAATTCACTGCTAGAGCTGATCTATTTCTTAAATAACAGTTAGTGTATCACAAAATGTTGTATCTTTTTCAGGGAAAGGTTGTATACGACATCATAGATTATGACTATGCCCAATATTTCTTCAAGATTGACGATTCAGGAATTATCCGAATTAGAGCCCGCCTTTTGTCTGACAATGCTGAGACGGAAACATTTGTTGTAAGTTTGAGAAAAATGAATCATTAATATACCTTTGAATCCAGAGAAGATTCCTAGCTTTATACTAGAAACCTCTAAATGGGTACTTTGGGCAAACAGTGAAATGAGCCAGTGCATGAGATTTCCAACAGATTTCCAACAATGTGGTATGTGCGACCAGCAAAGCCTCAGATCAGCCTGTGCATACGCACAGTCTGATCTGAGGCTTTGCTAGTGGCTTGAGTATTCTATGATTGTTAAGCTACTGACTGAATTCTAAGCTTAAAAGGAGGCTGCACATGCTCGTCTGAGTCTACACATGCCAAATGCCACATTGTTGGAAATCTCATGCACTGGCTAAAATGTGTGATTTTGTATGGGTCTGCCAGATGATGAGGATCTTCAGTTTTCAAGAGGGTATTGAATTGTTAACAAGTTACACACACACAGCTAGTGTGCTAATTAAAATAATTAATTATGTCCAATAAGCTCCATAACTACTCTAATAAAACATGAGGCATGAGCTTGATCACTCCAAGGAACCATCCACTTCTAGCAGGACTCATACAAGTCATAGGTGCAGTAAGACAACAACATGGATAGAAAAATTGTGAGTCAGACTGACTCTTAACTTATTTGATGGTCAAAAGAAGCATCTCATTCACAGGGTTCTTTTGAGTGTACTTAACATGTTTTTCTAAAAAGAATATTTATGTTTATTATTATCATTATGTTTAATACTGGTTAAGCCCAGGAAAACCCATCCCAACATGACTGAAAAGGACCTCTGACACTTTGATAGGGTATCTGCCCATTTTTCAGATGCTTCCCAAAACTTCCCTATGCATAAGATATCACTGGTTCTCTTTTGAATAGGACGCTTAATGTATTAGGAACAAATCAAGGTTATAATTAGACGGGCAAACCCCTACAACAAAATAGGAGACCATACCAAAGGGGGTAGGGGTTGCAAAATTTGACTTCACCAAATCATTTAGATATGAATTATTTTCACGTGTAAGGGTATTATATCACCAATACTCGATTACAAATCACAGTGAAAGTATTTTAAAGTCAAAAATCATGAGCATTTTAATGATTTTTTTTGTTGTTGTTTTTTTTCTATCTGATTTGTTAAGAAATATTTTGAAGTGCAACTGTAGCCCATATTCAACCTTGGTGACAATGTATTTACCTGGTGCAATATTATGCAGCAATGCACTATAGCCATTCATCCATGCGTAAAGTACACCTAGTCAAAGGCCATGTAGTTTATGTGTATTGGATAGATACAGTATATGTGCAAAATAATCTACCAACTGAACTTAATAAAAGGACAGTTTTCATAATATAAAGAAAAAAATGCTTATAACGTTGTAATATTTTATGACTTATGGGTTATGGGAAGAAAGCTTACTAGTACAAATTATTTCATTATACAGGAAAAAAGACTTTCAATAGAGCACACCAAAAATCCAAATGCTAATGTTCGGGCTCGCCCAGTCGTCACATTTTGGGCTGTGGAATATCATTCCCCCCCCGAGTCCCAGCTAGCTTTTCACATCTATTATGTAAAATATGGGAACACACTTATGTGCAAAAGGATTAGTTGGGACTCGGGGGGGAATGATGTTTTAAAAATATTTTTCTATTTCCTATATGTATAATGCAAAAAGTGACCATTTTAGCCCAAAAATAAAGCCGTACATTCATGGAAATAGGAAATCAACTGCAATATCATAAAATAGGGACCAACAGCGAGCTTATATATGAAGATGGAAGCATTTGATCGACTTTAATTTTTATCAAAATTATAGGCAGCGATACACTGTGATTCCCATTACCACCGTCAGAGGTCCTTTGTTTACTGGGGAATAAAGAACCATAACAAACAAAATTATTTTGAAATATGTAATCCTGCCCTCTTTAATCTTGTGGCCTCATAGTTTTATCTTTATTTTTTCAGATTCGTGTGGAAGCTTATGATTCATCCTATCCTGGCAACCGAGTATATGGTAATCTAACAGTGAACGTGAACAGAAATAAGAATGGTCCTGTATTTTTCCCGAAGTCCTACACCAATACAATACCTGCTGATTTCACACCGGGTCAACCAGTCATTTTCCTTTCAGCATCAGATTCAGACAATGTAAGTTAAGTATATCTTAGGTCAGGATAAACTAATATTTTGAGAGTACAGGGTTCACACAGGCTTGAAAAGTACTTGAATTTAGAGGGCTTTCTTGAAAGTCCTTGAAAATTAAATCTGCCTTGAAAAGTACTGGAAAATCACTCAAAAGCCTTGAAAAGTCCTTGAATTCAACTATTTTCTGTAGGACTTAGCACTGTTGATAGAGACCTAAATCAGTATAAAATTGTTGTGCCTTTATTTGGTGCAGCATATGCTGCAACAAATATAGGCACAACAATTTTAAACTAATTTTCCAGTACTAATGCTCCATTATCTCAGTCTAGCATTTCTGAAGTAAATTTTAACACTTAGATCACTTTAAGTCCTTGAAAACTGCTGGAAAGTATTTTAGAAGTCCTTGAAAAGTCGTTGAATTTTACCCATACTTGCCTGTATGAGCCCTGGAGTAAATTATGAACATTTTAACTCCTCTCATTTGTATTTCTAGATTTTAAACAAGTTACTCTTGCTGTCCGAAAAAAGTGTAAGCCCTAATCATTGAGAGCAGACTCATCTGGGTTTACAATGTTTTTTCAACCTATCTCTCAAGCAATTTTAAATATTTACATTCTCAGTGTAGTGGCCAACCTATCTCTCAAGCAATTTTAAATATTTACATTCTTCGTGTAGTTGCCTTACATGAAACCAACATTTCTGGCTGCTTGCGTTTCTTGATGCAAAACATTGAAATGTCATGTGATCTAGACCATGCCTCTAGGCGGAGTAACGTCAACATCAGCCAATAACGTTCTTTGTTTATCGACATTTGTGTAACATCATTCACGTATCGCCACTATGTTATGTTCAAGAGTTTTGCTCTCTGGCTGTGCCAACACCTCCGTTACAAATGAAATATTTATTTTATAAGGATCACTGCCGGATTGTAAATATAAGGATTGAAATTCATATTTAAGCTTTCACTGGATGATGAAAAACATTAGGTATTTTAATGTTTCCGAGAAGCCACATTAAAATAGCTAATGTTTATCATCATCCAGTGCAACCTTAAAATATGAATATCAATCCTTAAATGATTAAATACCCCCAGATAAGAGTGCACAACTGAAAACTATTTTTGTAATTTCTCCATCAAAACATAAGTTGTAGGTACTCAAGAGAACAGTTGAAATATGAGATTGTTCTTTTTAGCACCCATAACACGGATGTTCTTTTTAGCACCCATAACACGGATAAGGAAATAATCACAATTTTATGCTGATTCTTTTTTGTTGCTTTACTGTCTCTTGGAAATTTGTAATTCTATTTCAACATTATGTCTTTATTTCATTAAATGTGTTAGAACACAGGTGTGTGGTACTTATTACCCTGGAGTATTATCACTATTTCAACACAGCTGCCTAGTGGTGTTAGGGTAGAAATCCTGTACAGGCTTGTCTGAGAATTCAATGCTTACCAATGCCATTAGAACCAAAATCTAGTGTGCTATCACAAATCTTTATCATAAAAGAGGATGGGCTGTTGAACCTTGGCTTTTAATATTTCTCAAATAAATGCTCCTCAAAAAATATAGCTACTGTTTGTTTGTGACTTATAGTAAAACCTGTGTAAAATGGCAACTCAAAATAGGTCAAAAGTTGTTTTTCAAGACTAATTAATGCTTATGCAGGGCAAAAGCATTGCAGAATGCTCCATGTAGAGCATTCTGTATTTCAGCCAGAAGGCCTAACTTTCCACACAGGTGTTCTGCAATACTTTTGACCTTCATTAAGCTACCATTTGTCATTAAAATCTTTGTCTATTTTTGAGTGGCTGTTTTACACCAGTTTTACTGTAAGTCACAAACAAATAATAACTATTGTATTGTAAGCTATACATACGATATATATATACTCAACATCAGTGAAAAGTTACCAGTAAATCACATTCACTTGACATAGGACAATATTTAGTCTATTCTGAGCGAAGAACGGCGGATACCTCAACACTCAATTTATGGCATAGAGCCCCATGCATCACCACTATGGAAAACGGTATCCGTCACACCCGAATGCATTATAATCACTCCTTGATGGACCCCTGTAGTTTCCATTGCGTTGTATAGGATAATGCAAAGTTTTGGTGTTATCTTAAAGATTGATCCTCATTTTTTGCGTTTAATGAGATAACCTGAACCATTTTGGTGGCGTTTTCGATGAAAATGTCTAGGGTATGTCCTGGCATGTGTCTTCTGAAAATGATGACTTCAAATTCTGAAAAACTGCGAAAAACATAAAATGCACGTGTATCACGTGCGCTATAGTTCCAGGGCTCTTGTAACTGTTTTATCTCTCCAAACAAGCTTGTCGTTGACCAGAAACATGAACGTAACAGTAGCCAAAGAGCTGTATTATATATTTTCCCAAATATCGAAATTTTGATACTAGTAACTTTTCATTGACGTTGAGTGTATAAGGAAAAGATAACTTAATGTTTTTTTTGTTTTGTTATTTATTGTATATAGGATGAGCTGATATTTGAGAGCTTAGCAACAGACCAACAGAAGGAAATCTTCTACCTGAACTCTAGAGACAGAACCATTGATCTTGTTGCTGATCTAAGGGATATAACTCAGGACCTAAGAGTCCAGGTAATAGCTTAATACATAAATACACCAAAATACTGGGCCACCTTTATTCATGTATATGTCACTTAAAACATGCAGCAGACACTGTCTAATTCTGTTGCTTTTACAGACAAAATAAGTCTTGATATTTCTCTGCAATTCAAGAAATTGATGGTCTGCTGCAATCATAAGAGGAGCTTTATTACTGGTTTACTCTGCAGCAGATAGACACCTCCCTTTGTGAACATGTATATCTTAGCTGTTGTGGCAAATAGAGTAGTCCCTGATCAGACTGCTCTTAAGGAGCAGTCTGATCTTGGCTTGCTCTTTTTGCTCTATTTTGAATGATGCAGCAAAATTTTCAGATTGTTTTAATTTGGCTCCTCATCAGAACCAAGCTAATATCAATGGTGCTGGACAGTGGGCAGACATGCAGGCTGATCTTCACAAGTCATACAATTATAGCCATATATGAGGGTTTTATGATCGGGTGAACTGATTAAGTTTTAACATTCTTACCAAATAATGAAGGCCCTTATCTAAAGAAGACCACCACCCATATGAACAAGCTTGTGTTTTGGGCCAATGTTATACAAGCACATTGTCTTATAATAGGTTTTTTCTTTTATCACATGACGTCATGTCTGAGAATGATATAATGCCTTTCAATAAAATTGATAAGGCATTAGTGGCTTACAGAATTAGTACTATTCTTTATGAAATCCATTATAAATGTTGCATAAAAGATGGCAAAATCTTGTTGTTTACTGGCCGAAAATGCTAATATTAAGTACTTTAAATGTTGTGTGATTAATAGAACTTTTGTGTTCCTGTATAGTTGAATTTATTAAATTCAATAAAACATGAGCACTAATGTAATATTCTCTATATGTTTTATTTGCAGTTTAATGTTGTGGTGAGAGATGATAGGAAAACCAATCAGAAGTCGGATACAGCTGTTGTAACAATTGATGTTCTGCGTCTACGTGGACCACCCAAGTTCTCATCTGACAGATATGAAGTTTTCATTCCTATTACAACTCGGGTTGATGCTATTGTGTTCAGTGACATATCTGTCACTGATGACTCTCTACAGGTACACAAGCATTTATACTGTAAGAATCCATCAGGAGTGTGAGGGTAGGATAGAAAAAAAATGTCCCCAGGATCACAGTTTGGCATCACGAGGCTTGCCGAGTGATGACAAACGGTGATGCCGAGGGACAGATTTTTCTATCCCACCCTCATCATCATCATAATCGGATTTTTGATTAACGTGCAGGTGCAGGGGCATCATCCACATCAGTGGGCCCCTTTCCAGGTAACTGGCTAGCTGCACGCATAGCAGATCTCACACCTGATCTCCAGGTGCTCCTTTCTTGAGGGTCAACTGTGGTGAGCTTCCACTCACGGCAGTCTTTCTCTGTCAGTTTCTTCCATGTTTGCTTGGGCCTCCCTGCCCCCCGCCTGCCGTCAATCTGCATATCATATGCTGTTCTGATTGCACCACTCGAACGCGCCACATGCCCAAACCAGCGAAGCCTTCTCTCTCTCAAAATGAGGTCGAGGTCCTCAAGCTGAAGCTGAACCCTCACACTAATAATGGATTCTTTTTCTTGCTCACCTTTAAAATAAGCTTTCAGAAGTCCCTGAATACGCTAAGATGCAATTGCACATGATGACATCACTTAAACATAACAATGACGTCACTTGACGACCATGTGCATGAGTTCTAAAACAACCTATGTATGTAGCCCTCACGTGACAGCCTGGGTAAGATAAGATTTTCTATCCCAGGGTAAAATCTCAGATATCCGTGTGCAAGAATATTCTTTACACCTTAAACTAGAAGTTGAGCGGGAGCAGACTAAATTTACACCTCAAAGTTAACCACAAGTAAACATGGAGTTATCTTTACTCCACTGTTTTTAATAAACCATAGTTAA
The DNA here is from genome assembly GCA_964019695.1 of Loripinus fragilis. Classification (NCBI taxonomy): domain Eukaryota; kingdom Metazoa; phylum Mollusca; class Bivalvia; order Lucinida; family Lucinidae; genus Loripinus; species Loripinus fragilis. The sequence goes on from OZ026516.1 coordinate 77,910,003, forward strand.
CTATGCAGTTAACTGGAAGTTAACACCAAGCTGACCTGTAGTTGACTCCTGGTTAACAAGGGTGTAAAGAATAGTGTGTATGGTAGTACAGTATGATCTGGCTGTACATTAATTTCTGACATCTCAGAATGGTTCAACTGGCTGTATCTCTCTAACACCTAGATCACCTGTAGTTGACTCCTGGTTAACAATGGTGTTAAGAATAGTGTGTATGGTAGTACAGTATGATCTGGCTGTACATTAATTTCTGACATCTCAGAATGGTTCAACTGGCTGTATCTCTCTAACACCTAGATCACCTGTAGTTGACTCCTGGTTAACAATGGTGTAAAGAATAGTGTGTATGGTAGTACAGTATGATCTGGCTGTACATTGATTTCTGACACCACAGAATGGTTCAACTGGCTGTATCTCTCTAACACCTAGATCACCTGTAGTTGACTCCTGGTTAACAATGGTGTAAAGAATAATGTGTATGGTAGTACAGTATGATCTGGCTGTACATTAATTTCTGACACCATGGAATGGTTCAACTGGCTGTATCTCTCTAACACCTAGATCACCTGTAGTTGACTCCTGGTTAACAATGGTGTAAAGAATAGTGTGTATGGTAGTACAGTATGATCTGGCTGTACATTAATTTCTGACACCATGGAATGGTTCAACTGGCTGTATCTCTCTAACACCTAGATTACCTGTAGTTGACTCCTGGTTAACAAGGGTGTATGGTAGTACAGTATGATCTGGCTGTACATTAATTTCTGACATCTCAGAATGGTTCAACTGGCTGTATCTCTCTAACACCTAGCATACCTGTAGTTGACTCCTTGTTAACAATGGTGTAAAGAATAGCGTGTATGGTAGTACAGTATGATCTGGCTGTACATTACTTTCTGACACCACGGAATGGTTCAACTGGCTGTATCTCTTAATTTTCTTAAATATCTTATTTCTCGATCAAAACAAGTTGTGAGTACAGTAAAACCTGTGTAAAATGGCTATTCTCAAAAAGATCGAAAATGGGTTTTCAAGATTAATTACCGCCTAATGCAGATCAAAAGTATCGCAGAATGCTCCATGGGGAGCATTCTGCAATACTTTGGACCTTCAGTAAGCTACCTCCCCCCTCCCCCCAAAAAAATACCATTTGTCATTAAGACCTTTTTTGTCTATTTTTGAGTGGCCATTTTATACAGGTTTTTACTTTACTCAAAAGAAGTAGCTCAATGCGATGTGGTCTTTTGGAACTTCAAAAACTCAACAAGATCTATCTATCTTCATACTGTAAAGCTTTTTGATATTCGCCTAGTCAGAATTTGGAAGTTTTAAAAGACTGATATATTGACGTAGTTTTAATATTGGTGGTTAAATGCCCTTTAAAGTAATTTTCTACTCTCATTTGGTCTACTCTTAAAGGAAAGAATATACTCCCCAAAGGGGAAGATGAGTATATTCTTTTCTTGAATACTTGTCTTTTTTAAGACTGGGAAACAGACTGTATTGTTGAAAAGTTTGTTTACTTCTACAGATACAACATACTTTGGGTATTTGTCTACTTGCTGCTCATTGTATAACTGAATTCAAAACTGGGTTTTGTGGTCTCATATTATGGCAATTTTCATTTAGACCAGCAAATAAAAATGCCTGCAAAAATAAATGGTTTACAGACTCGCCTGTACATGGTGTAAGAGAAGTAAAAGTGAGATAGTTCAAAAAGTATAATAGTGTAGGCAAGCAAAGATGATAGGGGCCACAGGTTCGAGCTTACTGGCCTCACTGTGTTGTGTCCTTGAGCAAGAACATTAATCCTAGCTTGACACTGGTTCAAACCAGGAAGACCTGTCCCCTTATAACTGAAAGATTGTTGATGGGACGTAAAGAATCAAATCAAACCAACAAAACAAAGGCAGAGTCCAATGTTTAGTGCATCCGGTCTTCCATGGCACCAACAATGCACCAGCATAGTGAGGGTTAATCACTCTTGACCCCAAATAAGGGTTAATGTCTGCCCCTCATCTTGATTATTGATTACAAGCGCAACAAAGAGTAAATTCTTTTTGTGACATGTATGGTTGAGGTATTTTTTGTATGAAATTTTTTCTGCTTTATTTTCTCCAGGGATCAGTAAGGTTTTCATTGGATGGGTATTCACCTGATATGGACTACTTTGAAGTAAACGAAGAAAATGCAGAGATAAAATTGATAGCTAGTCTAAATACAGATATGCTGCAATATACCGTAAGTACTGTTAATCAACCAATATCATTACATTGTATTCTATGGCATTTTTATGAAGTACAGTTAAACCTGTCCTAAGCTGCCGCTTAAAAAGACGACCAAAAATTGGTTTTCAAGGCAGCTTATCGATTAATGCAGGTCAAAAGAAATGCAGAATGCACAAGGGGAGCATTCTGCAATACTTTGACCTTCCTTAAGCTACCATTTGTCATTAAGATCTTTGTTTTGTATTGTTTTGAGTTGCTGCTTAAGACAGGTTTTACTGTAGTTAAATTTTTATGTTCATAAAACTTTTACATGGATAAGGCAACTTTCACGTTCAGATATTAACATGCCATATATTTTTTACACATATCCGGGTCAGCATGCACATGACATACCGTTAATGTCACATGACTTACTGCAATGGCCATGTATTGAATTGAGCAAATTTATGCATCCATCTGCTATGAATATTTTGATGGCATATTGTTTTTGTCAGTGTGTCCTGTCCAGGATCCCAGTCTCATTAGCCGAATATTTCAAAAGCCATTGCACTTAATAGCTCAGATTAGATAGTCAAAATTCCCCAAAAAGATGTAGCCCTTAAGTTATAAAACTTTTTCAATTTGACAAGGGACAATTAGCAGTGATTGAAGGCAACAGTATAACCCAATTTCAATATAAGTATAAGCTTTGAAAAACATATATAAAAATTGATTACATGTACTGACTAAAACAGTTTGTATGGATCAATTTTCATTTGGATTAGAACTGTATTAACCCTTGAAGTGCCAAAGCATGCCTGCAGCAGACAACAAATTTTGTGACATCTTTCCTAATTTGTGCAAGAAATAAGGAATGATATTTCATGAGAATCGTCTGCCGGCAGACGATTCTCATGAAATATCATGCCTTATTTGTTACTTTTGAAAAAGCAGTAAAATTTGAAAGTGTCGTCTGCTGCAAATTATAGATGGAACTTAAGGAGTAAATGGTAGTAAAAGATTATCTGGAGCTCGAGGGCTGCCTCATTTGGCTACTGTAAGTAACATATTGATATTTTTGAGAAATGAAAGATATTTTTGAAATATTTCCTCTTATTGAAATCCATTGGTCTAATTAGTGAAGGTCTTAGTGAGCTATTGTTGTGATATATATTCTACGTAATCTCAATACTCTTACTTTCAGCTGTCACTGAGTGCCTACAACACAGAAACTGACTACAAGAGGAGCCGAGCTGTTGTTGTGATATATATTCTACGTAATCTCAATACTCTTACTTTCAGCTGTCACTGAGTGCCTACAACACAGAGACTGACTACAAGAGGAGCCGAGCTGTTGTTGTGATATATATTCTACGTAATCTCAATACTCTTACTTTCAGCTGTCACTGAGTGCCTACAACACAGAGACTGACTACAAGAGGAGCCGAGCTGTTGTTGTGATATATATTCTACGTAATCTCAATACTCTTACTTTCAGCTGTCACTGAGTGCCTACAACACAGAGACTGACTACAAGAGGAGCCGAGCTGTTGTTGTGATATATATTCTACGTAATCTCAATACTCTTACTTTCAGCTGTCACTGAGTGCCTACAACACAGAGACTGACTACAAGAGGAGCCGAGCTGTTGTTGTGATATATATTCTACGTAATCTCAACACTCCCCAGTTCCAGCCAGCTACACAGAATCTCTTCTTTGCTAACATCATAGATTACTTCTCTAAAGGAACAGATGTCATCAATATGACTGCCCTCGATAAAGACTTTACTGTAAGTTTATCACTGCATAAAAAAAACAAATTTTGTGATAGCTTTCATCATTTTCACAGGCAAAATTAGGCTTGGTATGAAATAAAAACCCTTAATTGGATAGCTTTACCTTGAAATACCAGCAAAAATTTAAAGACAACAACATTTTCAAAATTTGCCCCTTCTGTAAGAAACTAAAAAAGGCTTGGCATTTAATGAGAATTGTCAGCAAGCAGACAATTCACATGTAAAGTCAAGCTTATTTCTAGGAAAGTCAAGAAAAGTGTCATATTTCACATCTGCAATTTTGATTGGTGCTTAAAAGGTTAAAATCAGTCACAAAGTATGACAATTTCCATTGCTGCAAGATTTTTGCACTTTTAGGGTTAACATATATTAGCTTTGTCCTGGCTGAGAATTCACAGGAAATATAGTCTTAATTGGATAAGATACTTAAAGCAGGGAATATGTTTGAAAATCTGCTGAATATGTATGTTTTGCTTAATAAGGATTAACATGTTTTGTATATGTGCTGGTGATCTTAATTCAGACTATTAAAGTAGCTGTTAAATTTGAAAACGTCTATAGTAGAAGATTAACAAATGTTAAAACCTGTCTGAAAGCACCACTCTCAAAAAGACCAACAATTTGTTTTAAAGACAATTGATAACTTAATGTAGGTCAAAAGTATTGCAGAATGCTCCAAGGAGGCGCATTCTACAATACTTTCTACCCACATTAAGCTACTATTTGAAGTCAAGATCTTTGTTTTGTTTACTTTTGAATGGCCGCATAAGACAGGTTTTTTAATGTAGTGCTGCAAAATATTGATGATGTTTTGAAAGTTGAATATGTTTTGAATCTTTGTGATAGATTAAAATAAGCTTTATAAATATTGCTCTTATAAGGCTAAAAAAGTGTTGCATTATGTTTTTAAAAGATTTTATACCACCCTTACCAACTTTAGTACCAAATATCTCGTGATGTGCAAGGTCAACACTGATGTAGGTGATATAAAATCAATATACCATGTTTATCCACCTGTATGTAAGACAATCCACTCAGTAAAGATTATGGGTTCTCTCCATGTACATGCAGACAACCCATTGTATAACTATTTCATATCATTTACATGTAGAATTTTTGATAAAAATTGCAACATGTTTTATTGTGTGCACAAATATGACGTGAATTTCATGAGGAGTCTATATATAGAATGAGCATAATGTTATGTATATTTCAGGAGCCAGAAAACTCAGTGCTATACAGTTTGGTGAAAGATGATGACAGTGAATGGTTCAATATTGATGCCAAATCTGGCATGATAACCATCAAGCAGCAAGTGTCCTATGATGGTAACAGGCCCCCAAAATATCAGGTAACATCTTGTATTATGTCCTATCAGAGGGGGGAGGGGGCAAACTTAGGAAAAGGGGTATTTATATCAATGAAACTATTTTAAAGGGAACAAAGAAAATGCTATGGAAAAGAAAACATAAAAAACACATTGTTTTATTATTTGGAAACTGTGGTACAAGCAAATTTATTAAGCCTTTACTCCATAAGCTTGTTTTAGACCATGACATCATTTTCTATTTTTAGACATTGAAAAATATCAAGAAAAAATTAAGTAAAGTTATGAATACTTTTGGAAATAAATATATTTGAATGGCCTCAAAGCTTACCCTTAATTCCATGATAGCGCCTATTGTTTGTTTGTTTGTTTTGTTGCTTTCCAGGCAACAGCTGTAGTATATGATGGTCATGTGTGGTTAGGTGAATTGACCTTCCCACCATGACCAAAGCTGTTGCCTGGGATGTAAAACAACAAAATAAACAAACTGACAAAAGGTGTTATCAAGGACTTAAGGTAACCCTACATGTTTTTGTGTCTTACAGCTGTTCGTTGTGGCTACAGATGGCGCCACTCAGGATAATGCCCGCTCTACGACTGTCACTGTAGAAGTACTTGTAGATAGAAATGTTGCCCCAGTCATTCAAAACCCCAACAATTATATAACAACTACTTCTGAAGGGATTGATGTAGATGAACCTATAGTGACCATTGTGGCAACTGATGCTAATCCAGATGTAAGTAACCATAGTCATACATCCAGATAAGTAATTTTATGAGCGTAAAATTAAAAGTATTTTCTTACCCATCAATTTAACATGTGTATAGGGTGCTTAAAAGAACCATCTCATTGAGATGGTTCTTTTGAGTACCCACAACATATGTTTTGGACGAGAAATAAAGAAAATAGTTTTCCAATACACTCTCTTCTAGAAGCTTCAAAGTTATCTTAATTATTCACAGACCAGTTGCCTATCTGTCGCCGACCAATCGCCGACTAAATGCTAAACGATGGCTCCATGGGAGACTGGTCTGCAACAAGTCAGCGATCATACCAGTAATGGAAAAACAGTTGCAGTGATTGCAGAGTTCTCAATCAAAATCAGTCACCAGGAGGTGGTGCCCCGGTCGCAAGCTCTGTGGGACTGGGACTTTACACAGATTTTACTGTATAATAGTTCAAAAGAAGAAATGTTAAATTTTATTAATCATGTGTCACTAAAAATAATTTGAACTCATATTTTTCTTTTGGTGGAAATGCGAAGATTTGCCATACTAATGCAACATTATAATGGTTGTCATTTCTTAATGTTACCAAAATATGTAAACCGTTAATGGGTTACCAATTTTAATACATGGTGTTATATGACTCCTTGATATAACATTGTCTGATACTGTTGTTTTATAGACTGATCGAAATGGCCAATTTACGTATTCCATTGTGGAGAGAGAAGCAAGACAAGTGTTCATCATTGATGAAAATACTGGTGTGATCACAGCAAGGAAAGAGCTCAAACATGTTACTGTCTTAGACTGGGTGGTATGTAGTACATTTCTTTACTCAATGCATGCTGCATAATTTTGTATGTTTATTGTTGACTGCAGACCACTTTTAAATTAACACTTTTTGTAGAGGATCTTACATGAGTGCTCATTCTTACATGAGTGCTCATGTTTTATTGAATTTATTAAACAAGTTGAGAAAAAGCGATAAAGTGCAAGGCTCGCAGAGCATTTTTTCGCTTAAATTTTGCAGCAAGTTTTATAAAATCAATAAGACAGGAGCACATATGTTAGATTCTATTTATCACATGATATTAGTTAACCTAAAAAACACATTTTTGGCATTAAACGTGAAGATTTTGCCATCTTTTATGCCATATTATAATGAAAGTCATTATTAAAGTTATGTTACTAAATCTGTAAACGAATCTTTCTATCAGAGAAAATTTAATGTTGGAAATCATAATTTTGAAAACTGACGTCGTTTTTCCTTAGTTTTTGTTAAGAATTCAAAAAGACATGCACATGATATGGTTTTCTGCAAGAGTACAATAATAATGGCAAATAAAGATGATCATAGATCATGCGTTTTGACACAAATTTGCATCACCTACAATTTGATTCTGACGTGCAGATGGTATGTGAAGTTTGAAGTTAAGGTCTTAGTAACATCAAAACGAATGTTGCCATTCTACATTACACGACAGATATTGCTTACATATGTTGCAAACAATTGTTTTATCCATTTATTCCTCGCCATTTTTAGGTATTCATGAAAAATCCAAAAACGCCAGTTTCAGTCAGTTTTGAATTTGGTGTAGACATGAGTTGGCAGAATTCCATGTAATAACACAGTGTTTTTCTTAAACATTGCGCCACTCACGAAGCCTGCTATGTTTTTTTACCATCATAATGATCACTTGTTAGGTGTGGTGGCTATAAAACCTTTTAAGCAAATGACGTCATAACGTCAAACATCATGGATAAACTGCAAAAATAACAACGCTAAACATGACATGGACTCTAGACTTCAAATTTTACTTACAAATATAGAGTGTTTATTGCTGTTCATAAGTTATACAAAATCAGGAAGTATATAGCGTTTCTTTTGTCAGTCAGTATAGTTGGAGATTACTTGGAAAATGTATAAAAAGGGGGCTCAATTAAAAACTATTGTTAAGTGAAAGAATTCTTGATTACACTGCTTGCCACTCAATTTGTTCATTGTCTGACCAACTTAGATTTTGACTTTGACACAATATTTGGTAAACCAGCGGAAAACTACTTTAGAAGGATGAAAATACACTTTCATATAGCCATGTTTTTATCATTAAGTTTGATTTAAACATGGTCAAAACCCAATAATACAATATAGGGAAAGTGTTTGGAAATGGATGATCACTTTGACATAATCCATGTACAATAGATAGCAAGTTTGAGATAGAATGTATATTAAACCAACACATCTCATAGGCTACTCATATTGACTTCAATAATTATGTATTTTTGCTTTTGACCATCAGTTTACCGTACGTGTGGAAGATCATGGAGACCCAGCATTAGGAGATGAAACTAGTGTCACCATAAGGATAACGGAAGTTGGCAAACCGATCTTTTCACCATCCAGCATTACAGTTACAAGGCCAGAAGATTTAGCAGTTGGTACTGAAATATTGACAGTGAAGGCTAATGACCCGAATCCAGATGTAAGTTTTATATCACTAACAACGTACACATGCTTGTTTACCTTGGTTTAACCCTTAAAGCGCCAATCACAACTGCAGCAGACGACAAATTTTGCGACATCTTTCCCAATTTTCGAAAAAAACAAGGTATGATATTTCATGAGAATCGTCTGCCAGCAGACGATTCTCATGATATATCATGCCTTATTTGTTATTTTTGAGAAAGCGACAAAGTTTGAAATTGTCGCCTGCTGCAAATTATAGGTGGCGCTTTAAGGGTTAATCATCTTTTTAAGAACAATTTCTTTGGTTTGATTTTTTACGTCCCAGCCAACAACTTTTCAGTCCTGTCAGTACAAGTCTTCCTGTATTGAACAAGTAATAAGTAGTGGGTAAAGTGTCGTGCTCAAGGACACAATTCAGTGACTGCTGGCCCTGAGGCTTGAACCAGCAACACTTTGATCCCCTGTCTAAGGCTCTACCAACTGAGCCACTGTGTTAGGATAATACACCAGAATAAAAGGGGTTAAAGTAAGAAAGACGGCAAAGATCAGGAAACAATACAATCAAGTACCACACCTTACCCAGGATACCACATGGGAAAGTAACAAAACACACAATAAACATCACAAACAAGAGCCAAGAGGTCAGCCCTTTCCCAGCAGGTGACCACAAGGTAGCAATGAACAGAATAGAAAGCATGACAAACACAAGACATATATAACACAAATGATCCACAAAAGAAGTACTGCCTTGGAACGGTCAGTAAAAATATTTTACTGGAGGGCTTAAACCAGTTTTAAAGACTTCAATAAGTCATTAAAATACACCTTTCTGTAACTTAAAAGAATCTCTCTCATAGAGACCCTGATCTCCCTCATCTGAACAACAAATCTCGCTCATGGCCATCATCAGGTTATCACATGTATGCTTCATAAGGCTATCATTTGTCATTAATCTTTGTTTTGTCTATTTAGAGTGGTCATTTTACACAGATTTTACTGTATGCTGTAAATAAGTCATTTCCTGTTCTGTTTTCAGGGTCCCCTCACCTATATAATGCGGGGTGCTGATCGGGCTTGGATATATCTTAGAGTTACTCCTGATGGCACAATCTATGTCAACAAAAGCTTTATGGAGGATAATGGCAGGACGCCATCCTACACGGTATTTATGTTTACAATCAGCTCATTTAAAACCTCCCCCTTTATATTCCTATACAATATTTCCCATAATTACAGCTGACCATATATTGACCCCTAATCTTTGAACACATTAGCTTTTACCTTAAATTGACACAAGTCTATTGCCCCTCTAGTGCATTCTGTAACTAGTGAAGCTGATTGCCAATGAATGGCTCCTGAGTTCAATCGAAGCCTCACTCCATACTTTATTGAAGATTGATCAGGAAATATTTTCTATGGTCATTCTCTTCTACCACTGATTTAACCCTTAAAGCACCAAGGTAAAAATGCATCTGAAATTGTCATCTGCTGAAGTCGTCTGCTGCAGATAATTGCCTAGCATTACTGACGAATTAAGTATAGAAGCAAACAGCATGGACCCACAACAGACTGCTCCTATAGGAGCAGTCTGATATTGGTCCACACTGTTTGCCATAGAGGCTTCTTAAACATTTCAGCAGACAAGAAAAGCAGACGACTTTTGTTGCAATTGGGGCTTTAAGGGTTAAGAAGGGCTACAAGCCTGGAGGAGCAAGCCTGTGAGTAGAGGCTGTTAACATCTCACCAGAGGGTTTATTCATTGAGACAGTGATTTTGAATAATGGTACCCACAACATATGGTTTGGTTGAGAAATGTTAAATTTATTTTTTATAAGGGATTCTTATGCAAGAGCCTAGTATTAGCATAAACTTGCAGTTTTTTTCTTTTCCCCACATTCAAAACCTTTTCGAACATATATTTTGCATATTCATAAGTAGGGTCTCATTCTGATCATTCTTTTGAGTACCCACACTATATGTTTTGCAGGAGAAGTAAGGAAATTAACCCTTAAAGTGCCAATCACAACTGCCGCAGAAGACAGATTTTGGGACATCTATCTTAATTTTTGAAAAAAAAATAAGACATAATATTTCACGAGAATTGGCTACCAGCAGACAATTCTCATGAAATATCATGCCTTATTTGTTATGTTTGAAAAAGCAGCAAAATTAGAAATTGTCTTCTGCTGCAAATTGTTGGTGGTGCTTTATGGGTTAATGTAAGACTTGATAGATCACTGAGACCTTATATTGCCTAATTATTTTGTAGGTACGAATCCATGCTGTACGAACTAACGACCCAAGCATCTTTGCGGAGGTCTCTGTTATAGTAAATGTCATCAGAAATCCCAACGCACCAGAGTTCAGCCATGGTAATCTTGTCTTCAACATTAGTGAGACTCTTCAATCAAATACTATAATTGGGAAAGTCAATGCAACAGATAAGGACTCGGTAAGCAATTCTCTTCAACTGTCTAACATATATATAGAGAGAGAAAACTAGGTTGAGTTTCAATGTCAAGTTTGCAAAGCATGGCTTCCAGAATGAGCATGTAGAATTATATACTAGGCCAAAAAAGAAACGCCGCTAACAATAATTAAAAATATTGCGCGTAAAGCGTTACTAGCGAAATTTCATCTGCTATACATATTTTGCTATTTTTCCTGTAACACATTTTCCCCATTGAATTATCAATCCAAAGCAGTGTGCTGACCGATTTTCCTCTTTTTCACGTGCATCATCAGTCCATTAAGATTTACATGTGCATAGGGAGCGCAGTGGCTCAGTGGTAGAGTGCTTGACCCGAGACCGAAGGGCCGCGGGTTCGAGCCTCACTGGCGTCACTGCGTTGTGGTCCTTGAGCAAGACACATTTATCCTAGCTTAGTACTGGTTCAACCCAGGAAGACCCGTCCCGCATAACTGAAAGATTGTTGAGTGGACGAAAAGAATCAAATCAATCAATCAATTTACATGTGCACACTTACTGAACATTTCGAACTTTTAAAAACATTTTAAAACTTTGGAATTAAAGCTTACATTTGCTATATTTGCTTATGGACCTTCTTGTGTGTCTAATGACTCAGTTAGGTGCTGGAAAAAGAAACTTGAATCTGGTGTAGAGCCCATCAAAAATGCACCGAAATCAGGTTAGTCAAAATCAGCATCCCGTAAAGAAATTGTTTCAAAAATAAAGGAAACCATTGAAGGAGATGCCATATTTACTGTTCTTGATATTGCACGAAAAGTAGGCATATCACTATCAACGGTCATATTATTTAGAAGAAGCAACTGAAAGTCCGAAAGATTTCCGCTAGATGGGTGCCACATCTGTTGACTGATTAGCATAAGAGGCAATGGGTTAAAGGGCTAAAAGCTGCTTCAAATGTTTCCATCTTAAGACAAAAAGCAGTTTGCCAATGTCATCACAGGTGATGAAAAATAGTGAGTATGATCAGGAAATGCCACATTCACAAACCGCAGACCAACCAATGGCAGCATGAGGAAGAGCCACACAACAATCACGAGACACCAGGAAGACAAACTAAACAAAGCAGCCAGCTCTCTCTTCCCCATCAAGATGATTATAAAACTAGAATGGACATAAAGTAACATACAACAAAACATAGAACAATTGCAGACTCCAACGATGGGAGTAACAATAAACAAAAAGTCAACAACAACGGAACCACCACCTTAGAATGGACAGCAGCCTAAGCCATGGGGGGCCTCAATGCATCCTACTGGCACCAAATCCTTGCCCTAGATTCTGCTGTTGTTGAAGATCAATAAATGTTCAGCTCACCTGGAAGCCTTCTATTTTTTTGCTAGTTGATATAATTGAGCCGCCCCATGAGCTTTCCAATAATGTGGTATGTGTGACAAGCAAAGCCTCATATCAGTGGTCTGATCAGAGGCTTTACTGGTCACTTGAATATTCTATTACGGTTAAGCAACTGAGTGAACATCATTTGGAGTTTCTAAGCTTAAAAGGAGGCTGCACAGGCTGGTCTGAGTCTACACTTGTCAAAATGCGACATTTATTGTTGGAAATCTCATATCGCGGCTCATATGGTGTAATTATATTTCAGGGTACAAATGGAGAGATAGTCTATGAGATGACTGATGAACTACCAACATATACAGACTTTTACTTCTATATTAACCCAGTTACTGGGGATATAATTAACACTAGGGATCTACGAGGGGACCCTAATCAATATGTCTACCAGGTCAGTAGTTTAGTTGTATTTCATATGTAATTGTCCCTCCTGCAAGCAGTTTGTTGGTTTTTAGTAAACAGGCATTTTTTAACCCTGAAAGTGCTTGCAAAAATTGCATCTGAAAATGTTCTCTGTTCAAGTTGTCTGCACCATATATTTGCTATCATTATAGACTCATGTAAGTGTAGATATAAACTGTAGACCCAGATTAGATGGACTGTTCAGTCTGATCTGGGTCCTCACTGTTTGACCAAGTATGCTCCTATCAGCAGACAACAAAAAACAGATGACATTTGTTGTGAATCTCAATTTAGGGTAAATTGTTTTGCTTGGCAGAAAACAGTTGAAAGCAATTAGCCTGAAGTGTTACTTCATGTGTGGAAGCCAGAATATCTCATGTTAACACTGCTTCACTAGCCATTAGATAGTGACTATTATAAAAAGTATTGACTATGCAGCTATGTGCAATATATAATAAACTAACTTAAGCAAAAGCCTGCTCAGCTACAAAGACTAGCTGAATTATTGAACATTTTTGCATGTAGCAAGATAAGCAAAGTGTAAATATTAAATGTTATAAAATCTGGACCGAGTCTTGCTGAGTGGTGTTAAGCATGAACTAACGTTTTCTAATCTCTGGGAATGGCCTTGCTCAGTTGTGTTGAGCATGAACTAAAGTTTTCTAATTTCTGGGACTGGCCTTGCTGAGGTGTTGAGCATGAACTAAAGTTTTCTAATCTTGGGGACTGGCCTTGCTGAGGTGTGTTGAGCATGAACTTAAGTTTTCTAATTTCTGGGACTGGCCTTGCTGAGGTGTGTTGAGCATGTACTAAAGTTTTCTATTTTCTGGGATTGGCCTTGCTGAGGTGTGTTGAGCATGAACTAAAGTTTTCTATTTTCTGGGACTGGCCTAGCTGAGGTGTGTTGAGCATGAATTTAAGTTTTCTAATCATGGGGACTGGCCTTGCTGAGGTGTGTTGAGCATGAACTAAAGTTTTCTAATTTCTGGGACTGGCCTTGCTGAGGTGTGTTGAGCATGAACTAACGTTTTCTAATCTCTGGGAATGGCCTTGCTCAGTTGTGTTGAGCATGAACTAAAGTTTTCTAATCTTTGGGCCTGGCCTTGCTGAGGTGTGTTAAGCATGAACTAAAGTTTTCTAACTTTGGGGCCTGGCCTTGCTGAGGTGTGTTGAGCATGAACTAAAGTTTTCTAATCTTGGGGACTTGCCTTGCTGAGGTGTGTTGAGCATGAACTAAAGTTTTCTTATTTCTGGTACTGGCCTTGCTGAGGTGTGTTGAGCATGAACTAAAGATTTCTAATATTGGGAACTGGTCTTGCTGAGGTGTGTTGAGCATGAACTAAAGTTTTCTAATCTTGAAGACTGGCCTTGCTGAGGTGTGTTGAGCATGAACTAAAGTTTTCTAACTTTGGGGCCTGGCCTTGCTGAGGTGTGTTGAGCATGAACTAAAGTTTTATAATTTCTGGGACTGGCCTAGCTGAGGTGTGTTGAGCATGAACTTAAGTTTTCTAATCTTGGGAACTGGCCTTGCTGAGGTGTGTTGAGCATGAACTAAAGTTTTCTAATCTTTGGGCCTGGCCTTGCTGAGGTGTGTTAAGCATGAACTAAAGTTTTCTAACTTTGGGGCCTGGCCTTGCTGAGGTGTGTTGAGCATGAACTAAAGTTTTCTAATCTTGGGGACTTGCCTTGCTGAGGTGTGTTGAGCATGAACTAAAGTTTTCTTATTTCTGGTACTGGCCTTGCTGAGGTGTGTTGAGCATGAACTAAAGATTTCTAATATTGGGAACTGGTCTTGCTGAGGTGTGTTGAGCATGAACTAAAGTTTTCTAATCTTGAAGACTGGCCTTGCTGAGGTGTGTTGAGCATGAACTAAAGTTTTCTAACTTTGGGGCCTGGCCTTGCTGAGGTGTGTTGAGCATGAACTAAAGTTTTATAATTTCTGGGACTGGCCTAGCTGAGGTGTGTTGAGCATGAACTTAAGTTTTCTAATCTTGGGAACTGGCCTTGCTGAGGTGTGTTGAGCATGAACTAAAGTTTTCTAATCTTGGGGACTGGCCTTGCTGAGGTGTGTTGAGCATGAACTAAAGTTTTCTAATCTTTGGGACTGGCCTTGCTGAGGTGTGTTGAGCATGAATTTAAGTTTTCTAATTTCTGGGACTGGCCTTGCTGAGTTTTGTTAAGCATGAACTAAAGTTATTTAATCTCTGGGCCTGGCCTTGCTCAGCTTTGTTGAGCATGACTTTAAGTTTTTCAATCTCTGAACCTGGGGTTCGGTAACAAGAATAATTTTGTTAGTTATATTTTACTATGGCTTTACAAAGGTAATAACGAATTAATAACAATACGACAGACTGGTAACAATATCCATTCGTTACATCATCGTTAGTTGTTGCTTAGTTAGTTAAGTAACAAAGATGCTTTGTCTGTGTAGAAGTAGTGTAAATGGAAAATTCTTTAATACATGTTTAATTAAAAAGTCTCAAGGTATGGAATGAATTGAAAAACACCCAAATTACATAACGGAGTAGTTTGAAGGATCTTTTCTGATGACGTAAACATCAGATCCCTGGTACTTTTGCGTCACCTTTAATGCTGGGGGGAGGGGGCTTAACTTCCCAGCTGTCATTTCTCCTCTGCAGCACTCAGTGACAATAATTTGAAGTTACAAATATTTATCTAGACGGGATCCCTGTCAATCCCCACCTCCAAGACCGCCTCTTCGAAGAATAAAATCAGACAACCCGGCATGGTTTCTGAAACTTCTTAGCATTTTTTTCTGTTGAAACACAAGGTATGCCACTTTATATTTTGTGTAGAAACTTAAGCACCAAGTAAATTGTATACAAACGGTAAAACTGTATGACTGGGGGGAATTTGAGCTACCCATAAACAAGTAATAGAATTTAATTGGTCTGTGACCTTATAGTACTATCCTCCAAAGCATAGACCAGCTATTCAAAGTCTATGTGGAATTCTAATACATTGTATATTTCTGTGTGAATATGACTTCAAATGCCTTGAATGGCTGTAAAACAAAAAAGCATCATAGTCTACCCATTTATTTCCTAAGCTCAGTGTGGCTTGAACTGTTTCCTGAGTTTCAGGTTTTATTGACAAAATCCTTGTTGTTTTTTTTCTTTTTCTTCAAAAGCTTCGCAATAAAAAGTTTTGACAAACCACTGCGACTATAAGGGGTCCTTTGGCAGTCAGGAAACGGCGTGAAAGCAGATAAATGCCTACTTGTAATGTTTAAGTTTTGAAAACTTATACATAATGTTTCTATTTGAAGGCATATGTCCTTACATTTGATTTATTAGTCCCCATTGGCTCCTGGTTTAGTCATGTTTTCTGCTCTCTGGCACCAGTGGTGTGGAGTTGTGTTGAGCATGAGCTAAAGTTTTATAATCACATGACCTGGTCTTGTGGAGGCTGAGTAAATGAGAATCAAGTGTTTATGTTTTTATCTTTCAGTTCCAAGTGGTTGCTGAAGATAAAGGGATACAATCACCTAAAAAGACCTCCATCACTGTAACAGTATATGTGACACGTAATCCTCACCCACCTCGATTTGATGATCCGGGCTATTACTATGTAGTGATCAATGAAACCGTACCATTAGGCACATCAGTCGTCAAAGTGAATGCTGAAGATGAGGATGATGTAAGATATATATTACACCAGTGCTCATCTTTTATTGAATTTATCATGCAAGTTGAGGAAAAGTGATAAAATGCTCGGCTAGCCGAGCATTTTATCACTTTATCTCGACAAGCTTAATAAATTCAATAATAGAGAAGCACAAATGTCAGATTCTATTTATCACAGGACTTAAGATAATTGTGGTAAAACAGTTCTTACTTGTTTTATATGGTCTCTGAGAAAACTAGTCATTTGCACAATTTATCGGAAATTTTAGCAAGCTACTCTACACAGTTTCTATTAATGTATACAGTTGATCTCTATAAACCATTCAACTTAAACACTAGCTCTTTGACAGTTGTTATAGAATAGAAATCAGACCTTTAGTTAAGAGTGAGTAACAACAAAATAAATTTTCTTATTTCTCAATCAAAACATATGTTGTGGGTACTCAAAAAACATCTCAATGAGATGGTTCTTTATTGAGATGTTTTTTGAGCACCTAAAACATATGTTCATACTGATGGGTATGAAAAATTTTACAATTTATGCTCAAAAATGGTGTTTATCTAAACCGGGCCGCGTAGCGCAGTCGGTAACGTGTCTGGCTACAGATGCGTGTCTGACTGCAGATCCAGGGGTCACGAGTTCGATCCTGGTCCGGTCCAATACTTTCGTGGAGATTGATCATGAAATAATTCCTACGGTCATTCTCCTCCCTTCCGCTGATTTATTCAAGAAGGGTTGTTGTCAGTTACAAGCGAAAGTATGTGCACGAATTACTGGTTAACCGCTTGTTCAAGCCTGCCCAAGAAAAAGTGTGGTTAGGTGAACTGACCGTCTCGCAATGACCATAGCTGTTGACTTGGGACTTAAAGCAACAAAACAAACAAACAAATTTATCTAAACCTGTGGAAATGACATATTGTCTTTTACAAGAGACAGACTATAACAGTAGAGAAATTTCATGAGGATCTGTAAATAATTAGAGTTTGTTTTTTCAATTGAAATAATCAGGATCCTATCATATGAATTGTTAGATGAATTTTGGCCAACTTTATATACTACATGTATATCATTGTGGCACAATAAAGAGTTGATTAGATTTTGATGACCTTGACCTAATCTTCAAGTTCATCCTATAAACACTTAAAAGAATCAGCCTTTCAAGCACTCTCTCTTCCTTGGCAGCTGGTAGATTTTGACCAACCTTGCATAGAGACGTTGTTTGGAGGCAGGAAATAGTCAATACATTTTTGCTGACCTGAACCTTATTTTCAGTCAGACCAGCACTTTGCAATGTCTAATTTCAACCGAAATTCATCTTATGCTTGAACTTAATTATGGTTTCCAGCCATACTTAAAATATTGTATCATTCTGAGACAATCATGAGTTGATTATAATTTAGGTAAGCATCCTTTTCTCAATTTATGGTTTGGGGGACGCAGTTTACTCTGAAAAGACTGTTTGAATGCTCTTTGGTAGCCTGCATTGCAAACAATATAGACCCAGATCAGACTGCTCAGGGTTAACAGTGTTTGTTGAATGTCAAAAGTATTCTGGGGTGCATATGAAGTAAGCAGATATTTTCAGGACAAAAAATTGGCAGGATACAGGTTAAACCTTAAAGCGCCAAGAAAAAAATGCATTTGAAAATGTCGTCGGCTGAAGTCGTCTGCTGCAAATAATTGCCTCACATAATTGACAAATTAAGTATAGAAGCAAACAGGGTGGACCCAGAACAGACTGCTCCTACAGGAGCAGTCTGATCTGGGTCCACACTGTTTGTCATAGAGGCTTCTTAAACATTTCAGCAGACCACTAAAAAAGACGACTATTGTTGCATTTGGTGCATTAAGGGTTAATGAGAGATTTGGTGCCTTGTTTTACAGGATCTGGTCCTATACAGAATTATTCCCAATGAACCAGCATCATTACTCTTTGAGATTGACCAATACTCGGGTTTGATAACAACAATTGCCTCGTTGTACGCAAGAGACCAGGACAAGGAATATAAGGTAGGTCTTGAGGAGCCCCTCTCATGTAGTGGGTAAACCACTCTTCTTGTAAACCAGGGGTTGTGTGTTTGTTCCTGCGCTTCTCCAATCTGTGAGATGAGATTTTAAGCTGCAGCCTAGTCCCCATATGACCTTAGCTGTTGGTGGGACCTTAAACACAAGCTAAACAAAATATATAGTACTGAATCCCTTGAAGGATAAGGACTGTTTTTGTTAATAGGAAAAAGTGGGTATGATCAGGAAATACCATAATCACATACTGTGACCAACCCACAGCACCCTGAAGAAGAGCCACATATCATTTATAGTTACAATACATCTGTAAGACGATAATAGCAAAGCAACCAGCTGTCTCTTCTTATTCAAGATAACTGCAAAACTAAAATGGACACACAGTAATGCATAACAAATACAAACACAGAACTCCCACAAACAATTGGAATTACATTAAACACTAGATCAACAATAACAGAACCAATGCCTGCTGAACAAAGAGTTAATGAAATGTATGACAGTTGAAAGCTAGTAAACAACTCTTTTATATCAACCATTTTGAAACTTAAATTTCCTACTCTAGTTGTTTGCAAAGCTCAGTGGCTCATTTGGAAGCGCATTAGACAAGGGGATCGAAGGGTTGCAGCTCAAGTTTAACTTCTTCTAGAGTCAATATATTTTCTCTTTGAGCAAATCATTGTATTCTCTGACCCATCTTGACTGAAAGCTGTTGACTTGGGTGTAAAAGTGAAATGCTAGTTGCCAACCAAAAAGGCATAGATAAACCATGCAGACCCTGATTAGAATGCTTCTAAAAATCATCTCGTCAGCATCATTCCTGTTTGCTATTCTAATAAACATTTTGTGAATTCCAGCTTTTATTTTATTTAATTGGGAACAGAAAGAGAAAAGTAGTTTAAATTTTAGAGCATTCACCATAATTGAGCCATGGCATGAGATTTCCAACAATTTGGTATGTACGACCAGCAAAGGCTCAGACCAGCCTGCGCATATGCGCAGTCTGATCAGAGCCTTTGTTAGTCACTTGAATATTCTTTAAGTGTTAAGCTACTGTTCGAACAGCATTTTGAGTTTCTAAGCTTATCAGGAGGCTGCACAGGCTCGTCTGAGTCTATTCATGTCAAAATGCCACATTGTTGGAAATCAGGTGTCATGACTCATATATGCATATGTTTTTTACCAATATTGAAACCTAGCAGCTGAATGGACATTATTGTTTTATATTTTTTGTAACTTTTGGTGTGTTTTCTTCACTTTGACTGTTGTATTTTATTTTCAGTTTGTTGTATCAGCTCGTGATGACACAAATGCTGCCCGTTCATCGAGCGCTTCTGTTACTGTATCTGTAGTACGTAACCCGAATGGACCCTACTTCCCAATGGATGACTATAAAGTCACAATATCAGAGTATGCACCACTCAAAATGCTTGTCACAAGACTCGAAGCAATAGATGATGATCCAAAAGATAGTCTCGGCGGAATTCTGAACTACCGCTTTGGCAATGCTGACCCCCTTCTTGCCGATGATTACTTTGAAATCCATGATAAGAAAGGAGAAATATATGTCCAGAGTTATCTCACAGTAGATGAACTTCCAGATGTTGTCACAGTGAGTACATTGCCTCAATACATTATTACCTAGATAATGAGCCATCTAGTAAAATTCACACCCATTTTATCAGATATTGATCATGTTGATAGAAGGCCTGATTTTAGTAACATTTTGACAGTCCTACAGGTCCCCAGATAAGAGTATGTAACAGAAAATTATTTTTCTTATTTTTCAACCAAAACATATGTTGTGGCTACTCACAAGAACTGTCTCAATGAGAAGGTTCTTTTGAGCACCCAAAACACAAGTTTGAACTGAGGAATAAGAAAATAATCACTATATTAAGCTAAAAAGTTTGCTTAACTAGCCCTATGTCTTTTTTGACCCTTATATTGAATGTTTAATATACATGAAGGAAAAATGGCATTCAGGGTATGTTCTTATACTGAAATCGGATTTGGGCTTATTGGAGAAGCTGTGAGCCCCAGTTTTTATGCATTTATGCTAAGGGTGATGCCTTCATCAGATGGATGAAAAACTGTGTTGATCATAATTAACTGGCTTCCTTTGAAGCCAGCTGATTAAGTAAGATCAACTCTAATTTTCAAATGAGGGTATGAAAGTTTTGAAAGTGCTTTGCCAAAAGTGCACTTAATAGGTTGAATATGCTATCTATCATGTTGTGTTTATGGAAAATCAGCCAGCACAAAGTTTAGGATGTTTCTGCTGCCTAATTCATGTCTATTGTAGTAGTTTCATTCCAAGTTTCGTGAAAATAAAATCCTCGCCATATGGAGAAATCATTCTGTCGTTTACTGATATTGGTAAATCATGCCCTAGTCGTGAATTTTAAACGTCGCAAATATATCTTTTAACTCTATTGGCGAAAATAAAATTCTCACGAAAATTTCCTGATTTTTTTCAGTATTTGCTTTTAATGTATCATTTTGGGAAAAGGCCCCTGGCCAATTTTGGGAAAAAATAATCGACTTAACATCAAAATTGGGAGAAATTAACGAAATAGAACATAACAAGGATAGCAAAATATATCCTCGAAATCTAGTTATTTTAGATTTATTATGTCAAGCATACCATTTAATCACAAATGTTTAAGTATCAGTCTGATATGGGTCATTGTCTCTCATAAGTAGTAGTGGACACTAAAAAAAAATGTTTTTGTTTTTACTTTTCTTAATTGGGAAAAACAGACATGGTATTGGGAAAAAGTTGGCTATTTTCAATTGGGAATGGGGCCGAAATTCGGCCCCTAGAGAAGGGCAGAAAATCCCCTGTGTATACAGTGTGAAAAGTTGAGAACTGTTCTACTTTCAGCTGCCTGTAATAGCTTTTGATAAATCGAGCAACCCTAAAGAGGCCACTGCAACATTGACAATCAGTATTGTGCGGAATGAATTTGCTCCACAATTTGACCATCCAACATATGCTGAAGTGACTATCAATGAATACATACAGATTGGTGACTCTATATATGATGTAAATGCAACAGATCCCGATTCTAAGAATCCTTATAGCGCAAATGTAAGTAGAAATATATACTGTTTAGGATTACAAGTAGCCTACTAATTTCTATATGTTCTAGGGAAACTCCTTACTGTTGTTTTTTTAGCCCTTTAAGCGCCACCTACAACTTGCAGCAGACAACAATTACAAATTATGCTGCTTTTTCAAAAATAACAAATAAGACATGATATTTCACCAGAATCTTCTGCTGTCAGATGATACTCATGAAATATTATTCCTGATTTCTTTCAAAAATTAGAAAAGATGGCGCAATATTTGTCATCTGCTGCAGTCGTGATTTGTGCTTTGATATCAGAAGTCTCATGATTGGTTTCAGGGAGTGCATTGACTCAGTGGTTGAGTGTTTGACTTCAGACCAAGGGGTTGTTGGTTCTAGCCTCACCAAATTACTCCATTGTGTCCTGGAGCAAGACACATTAGTCATTAACTCACCGGCCTCACTGCGTTGTGTTCTTTAGCAAGGCACATTAATTCTAGCTTAGTACTGCTTCAACAGAGGAAGACCCATCCCTACATGACTGAAAGTTTGTTGATGGGTCATAAAGAATTGAATGTAACTGAAAGATTGTTGACTGGGAGGTAAACAAACAAATTAATTTGGTTGGCTTCAGAAAATTTGAGATCAAAGATGGTACTATTGCTATCTTACAGGGGACCCCTAGTTCCTCAAAAGCTGTAGAAAGTCTGTGGGGGCCTGGTATGTCACAAAAATTCTATAGTTAATCAATTTTATATCAAATATTTTGAAATTTTAAAATTTCAAATGCTAGTTGTTTTCAGCACCTATTGGCTCATTCTGTAGAGTGTTAGACTGGGGATCAAAGGGTCTCACATTATCCACTGCTTGGTACTGATTCAGCCCAGGTAGACTCTTCCCAGAATGACTGAAAAATGTTAACTGAGACTTTAAGAATTAAAAGAAACAAAACAAAAGCTTCCTTTCAGCAAACAAAAAATTGTTTAACACTCAAGTTGTTATTTTATGAAGCTTATCTTGTCCTTTGCAGGCACAAATTCTTGCCGATCATGGTAATTACTGATGCAGCTGCTGGTAAGAAGGGCTGATTCCAGAATATTTCTTACCAAACAAACCCTTCTTAACGACACCTAAAACATATGCTATTGAGATCCAAACAAACCCTTCTTTAGGACACCTAAAACGTATGTTATTGGGATCCAAACAAACCCTTCGTTAGGGCACCTAAAACATAATTGACTCACTACCTGATATTTCCAACAATGTGTTATGTGCGACCAGCAAAACCTCAGATCAGCCTGCACATACGGGTAGTCTGATCAGAAGTTTTGCTTGTCGCTTGAATATTCTGAGTGTTAAGCTACTGATCGACCATCATTTGCAGTTTCTAAGCTTAACAGGAGGCTGCACAGGCTCGTCTGAGTCTACACTTGTCAAAATGCCACATTGTTGGAAATCACATGTCCAGCTCATATGTTTTCACTGATTATTAGAAAAACAATACAATACTTAGCACAAACCTTGACTTATGTGGTCCACTGTGATTGTTGCTTCTTTGTTGCAGACCCCAAATGCTCAAGTGACATACAGGCTCTCTGCTAACACAGATCCCAGGTTTGAACGATTCTTTGGTGTAGATAATTATGGAAAAATTGTCACCAAACAACAACTGGCATCCCAAACAGACATAACAGAAGCTCCATTCAATGTAAGTAGATAAGATGTGAAAAGTTAAGCACCACCTATATTTTTGTTGCCAACATGAACAAATTGTATTGAACATGGAAATTTTTTATCTGATTTGAAACTCTATAAATATTAAACGAAATTAAAAAAAACATCTGATGTTCAGATTTTGTTACAAAATGATGAGTTTTCCTGATTTATCAAAACTTCAAGCTATTTGATATGCCTTACATTTACACACAAATAAACAGTTTCAGAAACTGGCTATGTTACATAGAAGGCTTGTTTATAATTTTACTCTTGGCTTGCTTCAGTTCAATATGCAACAGTTTGCCAACTTTGACTTCTGACCTCGAGGTTATAAAACTTGAGTACAGTCTCAGACTCAAAATAAAGCGATATGATTGGTTGCTTGTGGACATGTGTCTGCAAGCAGCCAATCATTGCGCTTTATTTTGAGCCTGAGAATGAACCCAAGTTTAATAACCTCGAGGCCTGACCAAATTACAGTTACAGGGATCACAGGTCTATGTTGGGGCAAAAGTTTGGCTTCTATATTCTTATAATTTTTATTCATCTTAATTTTACATAATTCTATTTTCTTTTTGTCAGCTAATTGTTGAAGCAGTGGATGAAAGTTGGGAACCACTTAGCAATTTTACAACAATCCGGGTAACCATCAGCAAGGTGAATGTAACCAAAGGTTCCCTTGGATTTATCCAACCCATATGGCAGTAAGTAATCATTCAATATTATGTGGACCAGTTCATTACATCTTGCTATTTATCTTTTAAGGATAGGACCAGTTCATTACATCTTGCTATTTATCGTTTAAGAATAGGACCAGTTCATTACATCTTGCTATTTATCTTTTAAGAATAGGACCAGTTCATTACATCTTGCTACTTATCTTTTAAGGATAAAGTCAATGAATCTCTGGTGAATAAAGCAATTGTCTTATTTTTAGCTAATTAAAGTGGCCATTTTCTTTTACATAGACACCATAAGTCAAATTGACAAGTGTTATGTGCATTAAGGAGCTATTCTGACCCCCAGTTATCATAATGCTGTGTCAATTAGGGAGCTGTTTTGACCCCAACTCACTAAAGTGCTATGTGCATTAAGGAGCTAAAATTACACCCAAACATGAAAGTGTTATGTGCATTAAGGAGCTATTTTGACCCCCCCCCCCCCCCCCCCCCCTGTTTAAATGCTGTTTGCATTAGGAAGCTTATTTGACCTCCACAAACGTATGAGCTATGTGCATTAAGGAGCTATTATGACCCTCACACATAAAAGTGCTATGTGCATTAGGAGCTATTTTGACCCCCACACATAAAAGTGCTATTTGCATTAAGGATCTATTTTGACCCCCACACATAAAAGTGCTATGTGCATTAAGGAGCTATTATGACCCCCACACATAAAAGTGCTATGTGCATTAAGGAGCTATTTTGACCCCCACACATAAAAGTGCTTTTTGCATTAAGGACCAACATCTGATTGGATTATGAAAACAAATACAACAAAGACCCAAGTGTAGACTACTGCAATTTGAATGTAGCTTAATGGTCATATAATAAATAGAATCTAACATTCCTGCTCCTGTATTATTGAATTAAATAATCTTGTTGCGAAAAAGTGATAAAATGTGAAACTTTTTGCCTCGCATTTTATCACTTTTCCTCAACTCGTTTAATAAATTCACTGAAACAAGAGCACTCATGTAAGATCTAGTATCAGTTACCTCTCAAATTAAATGCATTGTTGCATGTTGCCTGATAAACCTTGTCTATCTCACGGCATGTGCCTTTATAAGGTCATGATGACGTTGCTTTTTTTGAATCACTACACCAATTAAGTTGAATCAACACAAAATCAAAAATTACGCCATTATCTCTAGTTTGAAGAGTAAAACAATGGGTAAACTGATAAATAGAATACCAGGATCGCGTCTTTTGATACCAAGTTTACCAGGCTCGGCCTTGAGAATGCATGTTGTATCGCTCGGCAAGCCTCGGGATGTCAACAAGCATTCTCAAAGCCTTGCCTGGTAAAATTGATATCAAAAGATACTCAGCTAGTATTCTCTATATCTCGGCAAGCCTAGCGATGTCAACAAGCATTCTCAAAGCCTTGCCTGGTAAACTTGATATCAAAAGACACTCACCTGGTATTCTGTATATATTTCCAGTGAAATAGTTCCCGAGAATAAAGAGGAAGGTTCAATTATAAGAGTGTTGGATGTCGCGAACCAGGAGGGACCAGTAGAGTGCACAATTGATTCAGAAGAAAATTCACAGGGACAAGGAGGCGGATCCGTTTTCACCATTGAACGAGATGTATTTAGAAGGAATTGTATCCTTAGACTGGCAGACAATGTTCAACTGGATTATGAGAAAAAAACCAAGTACTTTTTACGTGTACATGTGCGTCACCAAAGACTCAAACGTCAAGGTGGGTATGATGGATATCATAATAATGGTTTGGAAGTCTTTCCTTTAGGCCAAATTGAATGGTGCACACCAAGATCAGACTATTTCTTGAGAGAGGATTACTCTGTACAGATCAGAAAGTTTGCCATTTAATTGAACATCGTTGAACACTGCTGGGTATGGTGGAGGTTGTCTGGAGTTGAAAAAAATACCGTCTGAATTTGTGACTGTTTAGATTCAGATCTCGTGCAACATAATATAGCGCCTGCTTTGGTTCCAAACTGTTTCCAAAGATTATCATTAGATGATACTATAGCAGGCGAAGAGTTAATGGAATTATATACATTTTAAAACAAGTATTAGGGATCGAATTAGTGTGCCAAAATATATGGGTAAATATGTTGACAATTCTCTACACATCTGAGAAGTGCTCTCTCACTGTTCATTTAAAAAATGAATTCCATTTTAGGAATGTTCGGGAATCATGAATACTTCGGGTCTCTTGCAAAGTTAGTGAACTTTGGGCTTCACCTTAACTTTGCAAGATACTTGAAGTAATAATGATTCCATGAACATTCCAAAAATTGAATTTATTGCTTATATTTACATTTTATTATAAATATCCAAAATATAAAAACTATATGTATTTAAAACATAATAGTTTTAACAGTTTTGTCGGAGTGTTATTGCATTGCATATCATTTAATTTTGTCAAGAAAATACAGAGTTATGGCCCTTAATTTGAAAATATGATGATATTTTGTATACAAGAATCTAGGTCCAGACAATCGCATTTAAGTTTTCATCTGAGTTATGGCCCTTGATTTATGGATTGTCTTTGTATGGAAAAAATTTCTTGGCGGGGTATGATGCATGCCTGCAGCGCTTGTATTTCTATTTCAGCAACAGCTCAAAATGAAAGATATCAGTTTAGGACATGGCCTGATGCTGATGTGTTTATTTATGTCGGAGATGTAAATGATAACAAACCACAATGGGTTATTCCTCATTATCCACAAAGTGAAGATGGTGGTCTTACCCATAAGAAATACTTTGCTGCTATACCAATGGATACAGATGTAGGCCGACAAGTTCTTACCATACATGTAAGTTTAATATGTACATAATTGAGCCAAGACATGAGATTTCCAACAATGTGGTATGTGCGACCAGCAAAGGCTCAGACCAGCCTGCGCATACGTGCAGTCTGATCAGAGCCTTTGCTAGTCGATAAGCTACTGACTGACCATCATTCGGAGTTGCTTAAAAGGAGTCTGCACAGGCTGGTCTGAGTCTATACTTGTCAAAATGCCACATTGTTGGAAATCATATGTCACGCTCATATATTGCTAACCCTTTTGCTGCTCTTCATAACAACTCTCATATACTTTCTTATCTGATATTCTGAAGCCCTTATGCAGCATTCCCCTACCTCCATGGATCCAGCTGATGTCCATTCAAATATTTGTTATAGTTGCCTTTGTGGGTGGTGTTTTTGTTAAGTTATTTGTGTTTTAGTAATTCTGCAATCATCTCTGAAGCAGAGATGCTTGAATGATTTGCTTAACCCTTTATGAACTTCTGGTGTGATACAATAAACATTGTTCTATTGTAGGTATCAAGGGGTCACAGGTTATAGTTTTCAAATAAGAAATGTATTTCTTTCTCTGAATATTTGAATTTGTCTTTGCAAACAGTGTCGACAGCACTGGTGCACTGGTGAAATGGCACATGATGCCAAAGTCGTGTTTTAGGAGTCAACAGTATATATTGGGTATTGTAATTCTGCTTGTATGTGCTTGTCTTCCTTTGTGTCATAGTTTCCTGTCCTCTTGCCAACACGCCCCCAGATGAATGTGCGTACTTGAAATTATTATTTTTATTTCAAAACTGAAACATATATTGTGGGTACTCAAAAGAACCGTCTCAATGAGACGGTTCTTTTGAATACCCAAACATATGTTTAGATTGCTGGATTAGAAAAAAATTACAATTTTACGCTCAAAAATCTTGCTTAACTGGACCTATGTTCTTGGTACCATGCTTTGATCTGTGATTATCACATTTACTGCTTATATTCACTTGGTATTTAAAAAAACACATTTACTGTTTGTCTTGGCCTTTTTTTGCAGGTAACTAGTGTTTTAAATTTTAGAACTGCCACTTTACCCCAGTTAAACTTATAAGAAAGTGAGCCCTCAATTCAAAAGTTGAAAATAACAAGGTTTTTTTATAATTTTAGGCAACTGACGCAGACTCCGGAGAGTTAGGACGTGTCACTTATAGCCGGGGGTCTAGAGATGATGAGTTCCCGAAGAATCCACCTTTCCATCTTAACGAAACTACAGGTGTTATTATATCTACGATGGAATTTGATCCCACTGGTGACAAGACTTTCAGGTTCCCCATTATGGCACATGATCAAGAGACAGTGAACACTTATGTCAGGAACGTCATCGATGGTGAAGCCATAGTAAGCAATTGCCTTTAGCGTATATACTTAAGATAAGGTTTTCATTCAATCAAGATAGGAAGTGCAGTGGCTCAGTGGTAGAGTGCTTGACTCAAGGGTTTGAGCATCACCGGCGTCACTGCGTTATGGTCCTTGAGCAAGACACATTTATCCTAGCTTAGTACTGGTTCAACCTAGGAAGACCCATCCCTGTTTAACTGAAAGATTGTTGATGGGACGTAAAGACTGAAATCAAACAAACAAAAACAATCAAGATGATAATTTCAGTACTTCTTGATGAAAGTGAGTACCCACATCAAATGCTTTTGATGGTAAATAAGGAAAGTAGCGATTCAGATATATCTTGGATTGAACTTTGATGGAAAATCTGTATATTCATTATACAATATATTGTATGTTGCTGTGTTGCCTGTGAAGCATGGTCAACTCATAGGGATCCAGACTCTGTAGGCGTCATGGATGTCGCACATTGGGTTTCCAATCAACAACATCTTTTGACAGCTGCATGATTTGACTGTAGTTTACATAAAACTGTAGTTATTGATATATGTATAAGAATCTCCTTGTATTACTTGAAATCAGGTCTCACGATAAGAAACCATATTAAAAAATAATTTTCTTTCTGCTCAATATATGTTGTGGGTACTCAAAAGAACCATCTGGATGAGATGGTTCTTTTGAGCACCCAAAACAAATGTTGAAACTGATGGATAAAAAAATATCTGTTTTATGACCCAAATTATAAGATGAACTTTGTTTTATTTTAGGTCCATCTAGTGGAACCACGGCACCGCTTTGTCCTGGAAGTCAAAGACAAAATTCCAGAAGATCTTATTAATGAAAGAGAAAAAATGCGGATGTAAGTGACAGATTCATATAAACTAATTCCCACCATTCATAGCAGTCTTCATTCTCCGTTTTGTCTCTTTCCCACGAACAACACAGGTGCAGACCAGCCTGCACATCCGCGCAGACTGATCAGCGCCTATATAATTTGGTTTTTAGAAAGTATCATATGTAAAACTTGGTACAGGTGAAATTTCAATTTTCTAGCTAGTCTCTGTTGCTGAGGAGACAGGTTTGAATATCGTTTTGTCGGAAACCCCAAAGACAGGTTTTCTCGCGACGAGGCACATATACTAATTTTCCTTATGATAAGACACATTCAATATTATTGACCAGGGTGTCTCCTTGGGGGTAAGCCAGGTCATTGGAGGCTGGTTTAGGAGACTTTATAATCAGGAGATTATAATCATATCTTCTTAACATCACATTTCATTGGATGACATGGGGCTTGCAACTCTCCAATTTGAGACCAAACAAAGAGTTTAATGCCAAATTAGGGTAGAGGTAAATTAGAATGGGGAAAACCATGTTCATCTGGGAAGGTATATCATCAAATATACAATAAGAAGTTGTGTATTACACATGATATACCTCCCAAAGTGAAAGTTTTGAAATAAGTTATTCCTAAAAATGAATTTCAAATTGCAAATAAGGTAAAGAAAGGGTCTATAAATAACAAACAATTTTAACTTCTGTTTTCTACTGTATGTTTTTTATGAGATATTGAGCTACATGTACTGCTGTATTTTTAGAGCAATACAAGAAGCCACTGGACTGATTGCCTTGATAGAGAAGACTGAATTCCGACGTTACAAGACAGACAAGCAAACAGCTGTGGATAACTTTGGGTAAGAACTAACTCTTTCTTTATATAGCACATTCTTAGCTAGCCAATGTTTACATGGGCTTGTGCACAAGATTTTAGGACTACTGTCCAGCCAGCCAATGCAAGAGTGACAGTTATGTCATGTTTTTGTTTACAAAGTTTTCAAGATTATAATCGATAGATCACCTGTGTATTAATCCTATCTGCAGGATAGGATTAATACACAAGTGATCTATTGATTCGCCTTAGCTCAAGTGGAGTGTACAAGTAAATGTTTTGCTTATCAATTGTAAACAGAATATTACGTCACTGTCACTCTTGGTTGGCACAACAGTAATCACATCAGCAAGCAGTGAAGGCTCAGGAAACTTTGCACAATGGAGCAGACTTGCAAGAGCCTTCATTGCTTATATACATATAGTATGGATGTAGATGAAGCCCCAGACGAAAAGTTGGGCCTCTAGCTTGTGGGATACATGCAACACGCAGTGGCTCAGTTGATAGAGCCTTAGACTTGGGAATTGAATGGTTGCTATTTAGAGTCTCACTTCTGGCAGAGTCACATAAAAAATGGACTAACTCCTGTGAAAATGAACTTTTCGTATACACTGTGTGGTGCTCTTGATTTTATCCACTGTGTAGTGCTGGTTCAATCCAGGAAGACCTGTCCCAACATGACAGAAACTAATTTGACTGGGACCTAAATAATCAAACCAAAATCACTGGATGCACCAGCACAGGCATTTATTAGAGTACCGAACCTCATGTACTGGGCCATATGGTCGATAGTGATAATACAATGAATTAGGTTAAGTTACGAGGGATGATCCGAAAATTCTGATCCTGGCGTGGTATCTTTGTAACCAGCAATGCAACATGCTATCTTACCCAGGCTGTCACGTGAGGGCTACATACATTTGTTGTATTGGAACTCACGCACATTGTCGTCAAGTGAGGTCATTGTTATGTTAAAGTGACGTCATCATGTGAAATTGTATCTTAGCTTATTCAGGGACTTCTGAAAGCTTATTTTTAAATAAAAAGGCAGCGGTGAGCAAGAAAAAAAATCATTATTCGTGTGAGGGTAGGATAGAAAAATCTGTCCCTCGGGATCACAGTTTGTCATCACTCGGCAAGCCTCGTGATTCCAAAGAGGGATCCTCGGGACAGATTTTTCTATCCTACCCTCACACTCATGATAGATTCTTATTTTATCAGACTGGTGAAATTTGTTTTCTCTAGCTTCTCAGATTACTATTCTTTGTTGATTTCAGAACTGATATTACCTTTGTCTTTGCCAAACTTGAGAGTCCATGGTTCCCGCTTATTGACAGAGAAGATGCCTCAGTCAAAGGGTAAGTAAAATAACAAAGCGATGCAATTAGAGCCAAGTCTGTGATTAAAGTCTTGGCTCTTGTTTTGATGTTTAATTGTGTTTTTATCACTTTCCCGTGTGGTATCCTGGGCCAGGTGTGGTACTTGATTGTATTGATTCCTGATTTTTGCCCCCTTTCTTACTTATAGAAATACAGACGATCTGCTGCACATAACCCATTCTCTGCCATAATAGAGTTGCATACAGTGTCAGTCTGCTGCTTTATAGTAGCAGATCCAGAGGGCCCTTTCCCTTTCAGACAAACTTATATGATATTCATGGTGAGCTTTAAAAAAGAAAGTTTAAGCCAATTCCTTTATACATAGGACCCCCATTGAAATCGTTGATCTGAGTCAGTTTTATGTAAGAAACTAAATTGCCAAAGTTATATGTGGAGCAGCTCAATCAGGGTTTTACAGTTTGAAAACCATCTGTAGTGTTATTAAAAATGATAGAAGAAAGCATCCAGACATGATTTTCAGATTATATATTGCCATGGGCAATGAGATTTTGCTTAATAATTCCTCCTTGGTAATTTTACAGGGCCCTATAGCCCAGTTGGTATAGGCTAGTAGTGACAGGAGTCGGGACTTTGATCCTGAACTGGTTCAATGCTTTCATGGAAATTAATCATGTAATAGTTTCTACATTTGCTGATTGTTGTCAGTTACAAGTGAAATTACGTGCATGAAGTACTGGCTAACCCCTTTGTCAAGTTTGCTCAGGATAAAATTTGGCAAGGTGAACTGATGTCTTGACATAACCATAACATGTTGACCCGGACTTAACAATCATGTAATTTTTTCATTTATTAAAACCGTATGCCTGTTTTTTAGATACCTTGAGAATGGCGATCCCATATTGGCAAAAATAAAGGAAGTGACTAATGTAGATGCCTTTGATGTGCATGCACCATATGATGATGCTGAAATAATCCAAATCAAACTAGCGAAATCCTACATCTGGTGGTCCGATGATCCTTGGGCAGCACTCATTGCACTTGTTGGAATCTCCATTCTTCTATGTATTGCCGGAATCATCGTCATCATCTTCACCCATTCAAGGTGAGTTCATTAAACAGTTTTATACAGTAAAACCTGTAAAAAACCGCCACTCTCATACAGACCAAAAACTGGTTTTCAACACCAATTATCCCTTAATGCAGGTCAAAAGTATTGCAGATTGCTCCAAGGGGAGCATTCTGCAATACTTTCCACCTTCATTAAGCTACCATTTGTCCAAAAGATCTTTGTTTTGTCTATTTTTGAGTGGCGGCTTAACATAGGTTTTACTGTACATTGGTGATCACAGTAGATAAAAGTTCTAAACTAAGAATATATGAGCAACTTCAATGTTTCCTAACATCTATATTTAAGACGCTAGGCACATACTCCAAAGTGTCCTGATCGTTCAAGATCGTTGTTATCCACTCTGTTTTAGGTCTTTGAGTGCAAGTTATTATAAGCAATATAGACACAGATCTGACTGCTTCCTACTATCAGAGTTAATTGTTTAATACAATATTGGTTTAAAAACTCTTATGCAACAGGGCATATCTGAGCCAGTGTTATATGGTGATTTAGTTCAAAAGAACTATTAGAAAACCTAATTTTAGTGTTTGATTCAAAAAGATAATCAAATGTTAGTAAAAAAAAAGTTGGATATAACCTGAATACAATAGGACAGTCTGCATGTCTGGCTGTAAACCCAATCACTGTTTATAGCTATGGTTTCCTATCAGGCAATCAGACTCAATGATGACCTAAACATAAAGCTTTAATCAGTTGGTTGGTGCCTGATGCTTGTCTTATGCTGGGCCCACCATGGCTCAACTTGGTTTTCTTTAGCTCTGACTATCTGTGAGTCATGAGCCCTTTTCTGTATCATCATAGCATATTAATTTGATCAGACTGTTGCTCTATGATGATTCATTGCAAGCATCCATGTAAGCTTAACAACTTTTGTGTTTTATCAACAGCAGAATTAAGGGCAAATATTTTGTACCAGTAAAATGCAATAAAGCCCCCCCCATCCCACCCCCACTTCCAGGCAGCTTAGGCTGCTGTCTGCTCTAAAGTGGTGAATCGTTTGATTTGTTGTTAGGAGTTATATATTCCATGTTTTGTTGTGCAGTGCTTAGTTTTGCAATCATCTTGATGGGAATGAGAGAGAGCTTGTTGCTTTACCTTTTTTCCTGGTGTCTAATGACTTCTAGTGGTCTGTGATTCTTCCTCACAGTGCTGTGGGTTGGTCTGCAAAAAGTAAGTGAATACAAATTCACTTACTTTTTTCATAGTGTGCATCCATGATAAAGATAGGTGCATTTAAATATATGCAAAAGTAATGATAAGCACGGAGACAATATTCAGGACAAAAAATATAGTCAGAATAAATGTTTTAAATTATATTGACTAACATCTTGAGCTCTGCCTAGGAAGGCTTGACATACACATCATTGACCAACTTATATTATTATTGACCTTATCAGGCCCCCAGAAAAGAGTGTGTAACTGAAAATTATTTTTCTTTCTCAACCAAAACATATGTTGTGGGTACTCAAAAGAACCATCTCAATGATATGGTTCTTTAGAAGCATCCAAAACACATGTTTAAATGTATGGATAAGAAAATAATGGCAATTTTACTCAAATTATTTTTGCTTAACTGGCCCTATGTCTTATGTTTCAGATACCTGAAGTACATTGGTAGCTACAGAATCTACCAACAAAGCTATGAAACACCAGAGTTTGCAGAGCCTCCAGCTATCTTCAGAGAATATGAAGTACAGGTAATATTTTATACATCATAATAATATGTTGAGAATGTAGTGATCTTGATGTTTTTTTCTGTAATCTGAATTATAGGTAATAGATGGAACTTGACATATCTCAAAAATATTAAGTATGGTAAAATATGGAATTTGGCATATCTCAAGTATATAAAGTATGGATAATATATAGAACTTGACATATCTCAAAAACATTAAGTATGGTAATATATGGAATTAGCATATCTCAATAATATTAAATATGGGTAATATAGAATTTAGCATATCTCAATAATATTAAATATGGGTAATATGGAATTTGGCATATCTCAAAAATATGAAGTATGCATAATATATAGAACTTGACATATCTCAATACTATGAATTTTTATTTAGGGAGACTCATTTTCATTCTGTCACCACACAAATATGCAATTTGTGGTGACAATCTATTGCCACTGCATCATTTTTCTCCTTCTATTTAATGGCAATAGTATGTGTAATGGCTAATTTGCTTCGGAACTGACAGAAAATGCCGTAATTTTGCGCTATAACTTCTCCCTATCTTACTGTCACCTATACCTAATTTTTCCTGGAGAGAGAACCCTGTGCATCATGATCATCTGTAAAGTTTGAATGTTTCTTATTTCAGAGCATCCAGATGGCTTTACCACCAGATGAGGCTGATCAGACAACCGGGGAAATCCAGATGAATTTTTCAGCAGAGGGAATATCCAGTGTGGATGTAATAGGAGAAGGGGAGATCAATCCTGTCTAGTAAGTCACTATGTATGTCAGTAAATACAGCTGCTGGCTACACAGTAACTACTACCATCAAAATTATGGACTCACCCTTTAACATCTTCCTGACTTTTTCTATGTGAGCAGCAAATGCTCTGAGGAGTCAAAGACCCACCTAGGCCCGAGGTTATAAAACTTTTTTCGTGCTCAACTCAACTGAGCATAAATTTATCATGCTCATAAATGTTAAAATGCCAACAAATGTTGGCATTTTAACATTTATCAGCATATAAATAAAACATTCGAGAGTTAGAAAGCAAGAAAAGTATTTATTTTTCAGCATTTTAGTTTTTTTATGAGCAGTTGAAATTTCATGCTCAGTTGAATTGAGCATGAAAAAAGTTTTGAAACCTTGGAGCCTGAGCCTTGGCTTTTCAAAAATGGAGTCTTATGTGCTGGCTTGCACATTTCCTAAATATTTACACAGACTGGCAGATGAAATAGAATAAACCTAGATCAGCATGTTCCTTGAGGAGTAATCAGATCAGGGCTTAACCTGTGCCTTTCAAACTTTAAATTATACACACCTTACCAGCACTTCCCCCAAGCACACGATTGTTTATTTGACTTCACTAGACTGGGATAGTGGGGGTTGTTAATTTGACTTCTGTAGACTGATATTAAGCCCCAAACAGTCAAATAATAATAGTTTCACAAATATATTGTTTGTGTGATACTTCATGAACTAATTGATGTACTCTGGCCAGTATTGCACTTAATATCACTGACTGAGCCTGGGGCAAGATCAGGTCAAAAACAAAAACTAGGCTGTATTGTTGTTTTTAAAAGAATAATTCCTTAATCTTAATACAAATGTATTTTCTTTTATGCTGTTAAGTGAAAATCACCTCTTTGGTAAAAGTCAAGCTTGAATGGTAACAGCTTTTTCACTTCACTTACAGTGCCATGCATTTTAGTAAAATATGAATTTTTCTCTCTTCAGTCAGGTGGATCCACCAGTGATGAGGTCATACACTCAAGTTGCTGAGACTGAACCACCAGTGATCAGGACGTACACTCAAGACGTAACTCTCCTCTGAGTACCTACCCAGCTAAAACTCTTGCCAAGAATTCCCTTATATAACCATAGAAACAAGACATATCAACACTAGATATATCAACACTAGACTAGCCATATCAAGAATAGCAATATACATGAAGATTGAGCTTCTCAGACTTGAGCCACGGCATTAGATTTCCAACAATTTGACATTTTGACAAGTGTAGACTCGGACGAGCCTCTGCAGCCTCCTTTTAAGATTAAAAACTCCAAATGGTGTTCAGTCAGTAGCTTAACAATCATAGAATACTCAAGCGACTAGCAAAGGCTCTGATCAGACTGCGCAAATGCGCAGGCTGATCTGAGGCTTTGCTGGTCGCACATACCACATTGTTGGAAATCTCATGCACTGGCTCAGTCATAAAGAAACATTATAAACTGCACAACTTATAGACAATAGGAGCCATTTCATGAGAAAAAGACCCTTTTCACATGTGTAGACAACTAAGGCTAAAATAAGATGGTGTTTTGACTTTTAGGCAGAAAACACCGGCCTATTTGATTGCTGAGATGAATTATCTTACTGATTTGTGATAATGATTTTTTTCTCATGTAAAGCTCCTACTAGAACTGATGGTACCCAGTATGTGCTTTTAGAAGAAACTTTGGTGCTAAAACTTCAATTATCAAGCCTATAGTAATTATTTCAATAGTTAATAAGTAGTTCTCTAAAGGGTACTTTTGAGAACCTTGTAAAGCCAGACCAGTTCCATCAAAATGAAGTGTATGCTCATGCTCTACACTGTTCGCACAAAGTAAAATAGGGTATAATTGAATGATGATAATGTTGATGAGTGTAAAGAATGTAATGGATTCCTTCAATCTCACTATGATTGTACCTGTTAATGTGTTGTTAAAGATAGAGCTTCTACCAGAGCATTGGAAGAGTGATATTACATAGGCTTGCTTATCAAATGAATTGTTGAGCTTATTGGAGTGAAATATGGACCCGCACATGTGATAATAGTACTGATTGCATTATATGGGCTGCTTCAAGATAAAAACTGTCTTTGAGGCTTCAGACAAAGTGTCACTCAAACCAGCCTGCTTAGCTACAGAGACTAGCTAGAAAAGTTGCTTGAAGAAAGTCTAGATATAATACTTTCCATTAAGTGAATGACAAAGGCGCTGATCAGACTGCGCATATGCGCAGGCTGATCTGGGCCTTTGTTGTTCCCAATCCCCCGAAGCTAGGTTTTCTCGCGTTGAGGTCCATATAAAAGGTGAATGCAACAAGAGCCTTGCAACAATGCAGTTGGACTATTGATCAACTTACAACCCTTGTCTTGCTGAATAGTATTACATACTACACACATCCCAAATTGATATCCTGCTCACACCCAGCCTTCCAGACATTTATTTACAGACTGAGTGGAAAACAGTGTGGATGCTGATCTAATCGTTTTGGCAGAAGCCAGCTGATCTGTATCTGCACTGTTTTGCAAAAAGACATAGCCAGGTTCAGTTGGACAAGAATAAATGTCTACAAGCATGTAAGGCTCTGAGACTGCAGGGATGTGCAGGCTTGTCTGAGCGTGTCACCTAAGAGAGAAAGACTAAAATCACACATGCTGATTCATAGTTTCACATGGTCTGACATGTTTTTAAAGATCTCTGCAGAAAATGGTGCAGATGTGATCTTCTCCAGTTCCATGTTGGCATTAACCGAAATATCCTACATGTATTCAACTTAGCACTCTTTATATAAAGGGAACTATTCTGCTTTTGCAGCTTTGGTGCAGTAGTACAGAAAAAATACTCAAAATTATAATCAGTAGCACTAGATTCCTATATATTTTTGATTGTTTTGATGAAAATTAATTTGTATGTGTCAGTTGTGGATATCCGACTTATTTGTTCTAAATCGAAAAATGCTATCGACAGACAATATTCTTCATGTCAATAGTATCGCAGTTTTCGTGGAGATTTATCATGAAATAATTTCTACGGGCATTCTCCTCCCTTCAAGAAGGGTTGTTGTCAGGTACAAGCGAGTAAGTATGTTCATGAATTACTGGTTTACTGCTCGTTCAAGCTTGCCCAGGAAAAAGTGTGGTTAGGTGAACTGACCGTCCCCCATGACCATAGCTGTTGAATGGAATGTAAAGCAAGAAAACAAAATGTCGATAGTATCCACAATATGAATAGGCACGAAATGACAAAAGTTTTTCACAATAAAATTACAAAAGATATTTGAGCATGGAACATGAACAGTATTGCACCTAGAAAGGCCACAACTCTATAGAATTAGATTTAATGTCATGTCTGGGTACAATAGGGTTAAAAGTGAAATGCTAAAGTTAATGAATCTCGGTGGTCTTCAACATTCCACTAATTGTCAATTAGCTCTTCATGAGATTTTTAACTACACTGTTTACAGTAGTTTACACCAATAAAACTTACATTATGCTATACATTAAAATTTTTATTACTTTGCTTTTTCAATTATTTATGCAAATTTTTATATCAAGTAAAATACATGAGATAAGGAAACCTTGGATTTTTGATTAAATTTTTATATAACTTTTTGGCCTACTTGTGTTTTGAAATACTTATATTTGAAACGAAAATTAAAAAATTCTAGTAATATTAAAAGTACATGTTTTTGACAATTATTTTTTGAATTTTGTATAAGAGATTGCATGCTGTTATAGTTATTTGTTGAAGTCAGACAATG
Source organism: Loripinus fragilis (assembly GCA_964019695.1). Taxonomy (NCBI): domain Eukaryota; kingdom Metazoa; phylum Mollusca; class Bivalvia; order Lucinida; family Lucinidae; genus Loripinus; species Loripinus fragilis. Next base: position 77,948,457 of record OZ026516.1, read on the forward strand.
GTACCATCTCTATGACCGGTAGTTATTGAACAAACATATAGTGGACTTCCCTTGTTGTTAAATATCAAACATGTAGTTGGCTTTCCTTTGCTAAGCAAATTTATTAATGACTTTAGACTTATACAGCTGAATTTATACTGCTTATTAACATACCATATACCACATAGTGCTTTGTTATGATTTTTTTTTATATTTTTTAACAGAAATAAGCCATGCCAAGAGAAAATGAATTATTAGCTTGAGATCAATGAGTGCTGTACTGTGCCCTCCCATCAGCCTATCTGATAATGAATCCTTAGCTTACCTATTGACTGTTGGCGTGTACTATGGCATTGATTGGTCCGAAGGATGTACTCACAGTAGGCAGCAAATACTGTGTCAATAATCAGTAGCATACCATTGTGTGCTTGTTCTATATTCATAACCAAATAATCTCAGTTTTCTTGAGGCAAGGCTTACATCTGATTTCTGGCAATTTTTTTATATATAAGATATATGCAAGAACTTAAGTCACACAACTAAAGCAGGCTTTCCTTATATAGAGAGCTGTGGAAGTCACAGAATACAAACTTCATGGACAGGTTCATAAATTATGATGCATAAATTCTACAGTTTGATAAATTCTTTGAACTTCAAAATATGGACTCTATTTGAAGCATAAAGTGAATATCAGCATTATTTTTTTGTTGATTTTTATTCACATCTCTGTTTTAGAATTTTTGGTCTTTAATTGAGAAACAGACAAAATAATTTCACGTTTTATTAAGAAATTGAAAACCTATTTTCAAAATTTAAAAAGTTCCCAGCTATACACGGAATTGCCTCTTGACATTGTGTGGCTAAAGAAGCTATTGGATCAGTGTTTTTCTCTCCATTTATTAACTTCAAAAGTTTACTTAATTTGAGATTTTAAATGTTTTCCTACAAAAGATTTGTATTTTTATAGAAAGTGAATAAAATTATTTTTTACAGTTCTGCTTCTGTTGTATTTCTTATCAATTTAAGTCACAGAATCACAAAACCTCATTGACAGGAATTCCCAGCCAAGACCCAGATCAATCTGCACACTTCGCATCTTTGCTATGCTGATGCTCATTCTGCCTTTATCCAGACCCTCAAGTTATATGAACAGTGACATGTGATTTCCAACAATGTGGCATTTTGACAAGTGTAGACTCAGATGAGCCTGTGCTTAGAAAGCTTAGAAACTCCAAATGATGCTCAGTCAGTAGCTTAACACTCGTAGAATATTCAAGCGACTAACAAAGGCTCTGATCAGACTGCGCATATGCGCGGGCTGGTCTGAGCCTTTGCTGGTCGCACATGATACCACATTGTTGGAAATCTCATGTCATGTCTCATATAAGGTTTTTCATGTTCAACTGAGTATTAAATTATCTTCCTGATAAATGTTAAAATGGCAACAATTAGTAGTGTTTTAACATTTATCAGCAGGATAATCATTAGCATTCATAAAGCAGGAAATAATTTTTTGTAAGCATTTTAGCTTTTATGAGCTGTTGAAATTCCATGCTCAGCTTACTAGATGAACCTGAAAAAAAGTTTTTTGTAAAAAAACCCTCAGTGCTTGATAGCTGGATGTACTAAAAGAATAGTGAGTATGATCAGGAAATACCACAATCACAAACTGCAGACAAACCCATGTCACCGCAAGGAAGAGCCACACAACAATCACGAGACACCAGGGAGACAAACTAGGTAAAGCAACCAGCTCTCTCTTTCCCTATCAAGATGATTGCAAAACTAGAATGGACATAAAATGACATACAACAAAACACAGAACAATTACAGACTCCCACAATGAGAGTAACAATAAACAACAAGTCAACAACAACAGAACCACTGCCTTAGAACGGACAGCAGCCTAAGCCACCGGGGGGGGGGGGGGCTTAAATGCATTTTACTGGTACCAAATCTTCACCCTAGATTCCGCTGTTGTTGAAGTACAAGCAATGTTCAGTTCGCATGGAAGCCTTCATGGGGGGGGGGGGGGGGGGGCTTAAATGCATTTTACTGGTACCAAATCTTCACCCTAGATTCCGCTGTTGTTGAAGTACAAGCAATGTTCAGTTCGCATGGAAGCCTTCTAACTATTGCAATGAGAAACACATCATGGAGAAACACTCTAATCAAATTAACACACTATAATGAAACAAAAAAGGGCTCACGACTCGCAGATAGTCAGAGCTAAAGAAAACCTCAAGTTGAGCCACGGTGGGTCCAGCTACATATAAGCATCAGGCACCAACCCACCAATTAAAGCAGAGCTGTCATAGAGTCCTGACCCACCGTCGTGCAATTAAAGAGGAAACCATAGCTATAAATCGTGATTGGATTTAAAACCAGGCATGCAGACTGTCACATGACATCCAAGTTATGTCCAACATTTATATAACGTTTGATAATCTTTTTTAATTGATCACTAAAATTAGGTTTTCCAACAATTTAGTTGAATTTATAAACTAAATCACCATAAAATATAGGTTCTGATATGCCTTGTGCAGAAGAGTTTTTAACCCATTGTTGTATTTAACAATTACCTCTGAGTGTCTGTGGTAGAATTTAGAAAATGCCTTTCGAATTTTATGATATCTATAACCTTGTTTTAATAACTTAGCAGTTAAAATAAGTTTCTGTTGTTGAAGTCATCAACATTAGAACACACTCTTGCAAAACGAATAAGCTGAGAAATATATACACCATAGGAAGGGGAGTGAGGAATATCTTCATCAAGAAATGGGAAATTTACTATTTCAAAATTAAAATCATCCCGTTTATCATAAATTTTAATAGAAACTATACCGTTTGTTATGGACAAGTTCAAGTCCAAAAACGGAGCTTCAGTATCAGAAGAATTTGCCTTATTTAACTGATGTTCACTTGGATCTATCTGACATACCATTTGTTCAAAATAAGGATTATCAATATTAAGTAAGTCATTTAAATATCTGGAGATGGAGTTAAAAGCTTCAATAATATCAGTTTGATTATTGTCTGACAGGCACAAAATGAAGTCTCTCTCATAACAAAACAAAAACAAATCTGCAACAAGAGGAGCACAATTAGTACCCATTGGAATACCTATAGTTTGTCTATATAATTTCGACCCAAATCTTATAAATATATTGTCCAAAAGATAACGGAGAGCATCACACAATTTCTGACATGACCACAATTTATATCGTTTAGGTTGTTCAGAAGTAAAAAAAGGCATTCCAAATAAAGTGAGCCCTCTCTGTTAAATGTTCAATATATTCTGTTAGTTTTTTCTTTGATTAGATTATGAGGCAATGTAGTATAGAGAGAAATCATATGTAGACAAACTAGATGCCAGAAAACCTCTAGACTTTATTTTATTAAGAATTTCACCTGAATTTTAAATAGATTTTTACCGTTCTTGTTCAATATTTGAAGACATGGTTTTTGATTGCAGTGAGACAAGAAGTCGAAAGAATAGACAACTCAGTAGTTGTACATGAACCAGAATTAAGACCTGTTTAATGTTTACTTGACCAGATGTGAATTTCACTTTTTGTAGTAGCATTGAAATAAACACACAAATTTTGCTTTCTTGTAGATATCAGAATAGTCATGGTATGACCAAATAGACAAAATGGCAATGTAAAGCACAACCATAACATGGCTGCACGAGATACATGCCCATCCCTTTAAATGATTTTAAGTGCTAAAACGAAAGATACTCCATGAGAATGCGTATTTTAGAGTGTAATGTTCTTTTAAACTCGAAGAGAATTCATTTTTGTTTGTTTGGTGCTTAACGAACGCATGAACCCTTGTGGGTCATTAGCGTCAAACAATATCTAACTAAACATGATTTGGATGGAAATAAAATGGATGATTATAATGACTTTTAAAATAACAAAGAGTTGCTGTACGGTTGTTGACAGGAAAGATCATGTACAATATCTTCAATTTCAAAGACCTATTCCAGACGACTGTACATGTTCTTTGATTGAACAGAATATAGCAATAAACGATCATAATGATACAATAATACTATCTATAGGGCATTAGGTATAAAACAAACACAATTAAAAAATAGCGAATAGATTTTGTTAAAAAGATTCATTTCTTTTTAAAAATGTCATAATACTATCAATATGTATTTCTTGAAATAACTGTCTCATGTTATCAACATGGAAGCAATTATTTCTTACTTGTGCAAAGTCGCCACTTCCAAAATGAAGTGACGTACAGTGAACGGTGCGTCACAACCAACACATTGTGGCTGCTCTTCACCTTGCAGTAAGTATGATTGAGTGACTTTTGTATGACCTAAGCGGAGTCGAGCTAAAACGACTTCTTCTTTTGTAATGTTTCCAATAATTGATTGATATTCACTGATATTTGGTTTTATGTCAAGAAGTTTATTACCAATGCTGTTATTCCATGAAGTTTGCCATTCTTCCAAGATTATTGATAGATGGCTGATAATTAGAAAATGGAATCTTAAAAGAAGTTGGTTCTAATGAAAGCGATGTTTTTGCTTGCTGATCTACCATATCATTCCCTAGAATGCCTATATGACTAAGAATCCAACAGAAAACAATTTCTTTATTTGATAAAAGCTCGTGACATTTTTCTAAAAGTTTCTGAATCTGTGGATTCTTTGAACTGGTATGGTTCATAGCTTTCAATACAGAAAGCAAGTCAGAAAATATAATAAATTTATTGTTAGCATCACAAGTGCTAATAAAATCTAAAGCTTGATCAACTGCTTTGGCTTCAGCAGTGAAAATGGATGAATCATCAGGTATTCGTTGCAAATTACTATGGTTGCCGGATATAACAGCACAACCAACATTTGAGTCTTCTTTTAACCCAGCAGTATAAACTTGTTGATAATTCTTATAACAATTTTGCAGCCTTCTGAAATCATCTTTGAATATATGTGGATTTGATTCAGACTTTTTCCCAGAGTGTAAATCGAAAAGTATTTCAGGTTGCTTCACACACCAAGCTAGAATATTTGATGTAAAATGTTTTTCAGCATATTGTGGTTATATTGGTAGATTCTAAGAGTGGTGAAATTCTGATGCCAAATGATTTAATAGCTTTAGGTTTTTCCATGATGTTTCTCCATGATGATACATTGCATTAGTTAGATGGCCTCCATGCGAGCTGAACATTTCTTGTACTTCAACAACTGCAGAATCTAGGACGAAGATTTGGTACCAGTAAAATGCATTTAAGCCCCCTGGTGGCTTAGGCTGCTGTCCGTTCTAAGGCGGTGGTTCTGTTGTTGTTGACTTTTTGTTTATTGTTACTCCCATTGTGGGAGTCTGTGATTGTTCTATGTTTTGAGGTTCGTTACTTTATGTCCATTCTAGTATTGCAATCATCTTGATGGGGAAGAGAGAGCTGGTTGCTTTGCTTAATTGTTCTTCCTGGTGTCTCGTGATGGTAAAGCGGCTCTTCCTCGCGATGCCACGGGGTTGTCCGCGGTTTGTGATTGTGGTATTTCCTGATCATACTCACTTACTATTTTTGTTCATGTAAATCAACATAATTTGGTGGAAATGTAACTTCGCGAGCAGGATTTGATGGGTTTGCAGCAAGTCTTATAGCATATTGCAAAGAGAGTTTTTCTCTACTTGAATATAATGATGGTTCATTTGCTTCCACATAGAGACTAGCAACAGGAGAAGTGCTAAAAGCTCCTAAAGCTAACCTAAGTCCTTTATTGTGTATAGGATCAAGCATTTGAAGATATGATTTTCATGCAGAGCCATATATAATACAGCCATAGTCTAATTTTGACCAGACTGGAGACCGATAAAGCTTGAGAAGTGTAGTTTGGCCTACATCCCAAGAAGTATGGGAAATCACTTTTAAAAGATTCAATGCTTTTAAGCATTTAGCTTTGAGATATATAATATTGGGTATGAAACTAAGTTTTTTTTATCAAAAATCATGACCAGGAATTTAGATTCCTCAACAACTGGAATAGGTGATCCATATAAATGTAAAACGGGATCATCATGTTGCCTGCGCAACTGACAGAAATGTACACACTGTGTTTTAGATTTGGAAAACTTAAATCCATTGCTTGTTGGCCAATTCTTAATCTTATTCAAATTTTTGTTGCAGTTGACGCCAATCGCCACCAAGCTTTTTGAGCGACAACAGATACAGAATTCATCAACATATAATGAGCGATCAGTAAGGTTACCTAAACATTTCAGAATATCATTAATTTTGATACTAAAAAGTGTTGTAGACAGAACGCCCCCTTGAGGTACACTTTGCTCCTGGTCATAATAGTCAGACAGAGAGGAGCCAACTCGTACTTGCATGGTGCGGTCTGCAAGGAAGTTTTCAATGAATGTAGGAAGTCTACCTCTTAATCCTAGTTTGTGGATATCCCTTATAATGCCGTATCTCCATATGGTATCATAAGCTTTTTCCAAATAAGAAAACCACAACGACTACATGTTCCTTTTTAATAAAAGCATCACGTATGAAAGTTTCCAATCTAACTAAATTATAAGTAGTACTGCGGTCAGATCTGAAACCATGACTATTAGATTCTAAAAACTAAGTTAGTCTTATGTAGTCATATGATTCATATGAACAAAAACCTAAAGCTATTAAATCATTTGGCATCAGAATTTCACCACTCCTAGAATCTACCAATATCAAACCACAAAATATTGAAAAACATTTTACACCAAATATTCCAGCTTGGTGTATGAAACCACCAGAAATACTTTTTGATTTACATTCCGGGAAAAAATCTGAATCAAATCCACACATATTAAAAGATGATTTCAGAAAATTGCAAAATCGTTATAAGAATTACCAACAAATTTATACTGATGGGTCAAAGGAAGACTCAAAGGTAAGTTGTGCTGTTATATCAGACAACCATAGTAATATGCAACGTATACCTGACGATTCATCAATTTTCACTGCTGAAGCCAAAGCAGTTGATCTAGGTTTAGATCTCATAAGCACTTGTGATGCTAACAATAAATTTATTATATTTTCTGACTCGCTTTTTGTATTGAAAGCAATGAACCATACCATTTCAAAGAATCCACAGATTCAGAAACTTTTAGAAAAATGTCATGAGCTTTTAGCTTATAAAGAAATTGTTCTCTGTTGGATTCCTAGTCATATAGGTATCCAAGGGAATGAGATGGTAGATAAGCAAGCAAAAACATCGCTTTCATTAGAACCAACTTCTTTTAAGATTTCATTTTCTAATTTTAAGCCATCTATCAATAAATATATCTTGGAAGAATGCCAAACTTCGTGGAATATCAGCATTGGAAATAAACTTCTTGACATCAAACCAACTATTGGTGAATATCAATCAGTTGTTCGAAATATTAGAAAAGAAGAAGTAGTTTTAGCTCGACTCCGCTTAGGTCATACAAGAGTCACTCATTCATACTTACTACAAAGTGAAGAGCAGCCACAATGTGTTGGTTGCGACGCACCATTCACTGTACGTCACTTCCTTTTGGAATGTGGCGACCTTGCACAAGTAAGAAATAATTGCTTCCATGTTGATAACATGAAAGAATTATTTCAAGATATACATATTGATAGTATTATGACATTTTCAAGACAAATAAATCTTTTTAACAAAATTTAATTGCTATCTTTAAAATCATGTTTTGTTTTACATTTGTATCAGACCATAATATAGATTTTTTAATGTTGTATTCTGTTCAGTAAAAGAACATGTACAGTTATCTGAATAGCTCTTTGAAACTGTCAGATATTGTACGTCGTCTCTCCTGTCAACAATCGTATTGCAACTTATTATCATTATACAAACTCATCATCATCATTCCTTTTATTGTATCTTACAAATTTTTACTTTTTCAATCCACATCATGTTTAGTTTAATACTGTCTGACGCTAATGACCCACAAGGGTTGATGCGTCGTTAAGCACCAAACAAACAAACAAACAAACAAACAAACAAACAAACCAATTTACCAGTGCACAGAGTATTAAATAAACTCCAGTTGGCTCTATTTAATTTCCACTTTGGATTGTGATCTTCAGTGGAAAAGTGTTCTGTTCAATGATGATAGAGAAGTGATCACTATTGTGATGGTCTTCACATACATACCAATTATAATCAAGAAACAGTGATGGATGACAGTGATGGATGACAGAAGGAACGATCAATAGATGTAAAAGACTTTGTACTTGGAGAATGATAAGTGTAATATATATGTCATTCTTTGTAATGAAATTTTCGATGAGTTCACCTCTGGAATCATTGTTTTGACCACCCCCGAAGATATTGTGACCATTGAAGTCACCTAATATGATATACGGAAAAGGAAGTTGTTGCAGTATATTTTCCAAGTGTAGGGCGTTAAGAGAAAAGGATGGGGGAATATATACAGAACATATTGGTATTTCTCTGACTAGAGTGGCAGAAACAGCAGTTGCTTGTAGTTCTATTTGTAAATCAATCTTTCTTTGTGGGAAAGATGATTTTACAAATAATGAGGCACCACCAGAGTGCCTCAGACAATCAGTATGAACATAGTTATATATGTTAATACCTTTTAACGACATGTTATCATCTGGTTTAAGAAATGTCTCTTGAAAACAAAATACAGATGGATTGTATTCAGAAATCAATAGAGATTTTCATTATAATTAGGTTTCAAATCTCGACAATTCCATTGTATAATTTTATGTTTAAAATTCATACTTGAAAATAATATTAAAAGGGGTAATAAAATAACGGTTATATTGAAACCTTCCATTATTTAAGATAATGGTCATCGTGAACGTTTGTCTTTAGGGAGGTGATCACTGGAAGATGGCTCTGTGAATACCAAAGAATCATCGCCCATGCCCCCGAGTTTGCTTACCGCCTTGCCATGGTTCGGGGGCTTAATTCGCACGTGGGGACTTTATTTTTGAATAACTGTCCCCTCTGCTTAAAGCTAAAGGTAAGCCAGGCGCTCGCCCTCTGGCGCCCTAGAAATATGGATTGCTGCCCGGCACCACTGGGGACAGACTGTATGTACCTTCGTACTTAAGCAGGTCTGTTTGCGTCTCTTGTTTTGCAGACTTGAGAGGTGACAGGTTGGGGTTAAAGTCCTCACGCAAACCAGTGGTAACTGTCCGTAAAAGTGCAACTATATCAACTTGTTTTCATAAATAACCAAAAGCTTAAATTTATCAAAAATTGTCTTACACTACTTAAACTGTAAATAAGATAAAAGTCAAATATAGCAATTTTTATAACTGCTATCGTCTTAATTATTGAGTTCTATATCTTGTTGAACATTTATTTTTAAACTCTTACTTTATCTATATGACAGTTTTCATGATTAACTGTCCAGTACCTAAGTTACATTCTTGCTCTAATATTTTCAAAGTTCTGTATTGTAGAGCTTTAAAGTTTAGGGACATATTAAGATTAAAATTGAAGAGCAATTTACCTGTGAAATATCTTTACTAAATTCCAATATCTTATTCAAAAGAACATACTGTAGTTCTTTCTGTCTCAAATTCATTTATTTCTCTAATACTATTTGTGTCTTTTTTCATTATCCACATTAAAACTCAAACAGGCTTAAATTGACCGAGTCTACTACAATCATTTCAATTTCAAACTTTTTAAATAATCTATCTCAGTTTATTTTCTAAACTGTACATCACAACCGGGCTTATACCGTATTTGTAGGGTTAAAATATACAGATTGCTTTACTGCTGTAGTAGATAAGGTAGGTGAAAACCCTTATTAAAACAGTGTGCTGCCTGTTTGCCGTGGGTTTGCGACGCGTGAATGGGAGAAGAGAATCCTGGTAATTGAGGAAAGCCCAGGGATCTCCAGCTTTCCAAACCATTACTTTGGTCTCTGATTCAGCTAGACGTGAGTCCAGTGCTAGGTCCGGCGTTGGATCAATCGACTGGGTGGTCCATCTCTAGAAACCATCTTATCCTTTCTTCCTTCTGTCTGTTTTAAAGTATCTTTTAGGTACAGAACCGGGTTTAATTTTTCTTCATTTATATCTTACTATTTGGTTTCAAGAGTGACTGCTCATGGGCTAATCTTGGGGCATATAGACCAGCGTTAACAAGGCTTCTGAGAGCGGTGAGGGGGGTCTTAAAATTTTTGGGTGGGGATGTCCAATAAATGTTAAATCTTTTTCTTAAGGGAATTAGTGTTTGATATGTATTGGACGTTAATCTTAAGCTGGACTAACTACTGGAAAATATGAACCGGAGTATAATTGATATGTAGCTTTAATGTAGGAAATAGGAGAGCCATTTCCATATTACATTCCCTTGTTGGGCTCCACGGTGGGTGAAGTGCATATCTATGGAATAATTAACAAAACAACATGGATCATGCTGAATTTAATTCTACCATGGTCCCCCCTTCTTCCCCTGGCCCAGGCCTGGATTCGACCCCCAATCCTGTATTATCTCAGGAAAACTTTCCAACACTACAACAAACTAGTTCAAAAAATAAAAGACAACGACCTGATTCGGATGACGAGACAGAAGCTTCTACAATTTTCAAATCAACAGATAACTTTCCTAGATTCTTGGTCATAAAATCAGAAGAAGAAAAATCTATTACAAGTTTATCACCATTCATCATTGAAAAACAAATTGAGTCATTTATTGGAACACCTAAAACAGTCAAAAAGTTAAAAAACAAAACACTTCTGGTAGAAACAACAAGACAAGCACAAACAGAAAATCTTTTAAAAGTTACAAAATCCTTTAACATGAAAGTATCGGTATTGGAACACAGAACTTTGAATACCTCGAAAGGGATAATTAAAGACAGAACATTGAAAGGTGAAACTGAACAGGACATTTGTGAATACCTCAAGAGTCAAGGAGTGATAGCTGTAAAGGGGTTCACGATCAAAAAAGATCATGAAGTGATAGAAACAAATACACTTTTGCTTACCTTTAACTCTATCACAGTACCAAAAACACTAAGAATTTTTTACCAATTTGTACCTGTTGATATTTATGTGCCAAATCTTCTGAGATGTTTCAACTGTCAGAGGTTTGGTCACCATAGAGGTGATTGTCCTATAGACTATTGTTCTGTCTGTGAAAAGTGTGGAACAGGTGGTTTTCATCATTTGGCCAGTGCGTGCCCTAACCCAGTTAAATGTGTTAACTGCGGTCTAAACCATCTTTCTAGGTCCAATGTATGTGAGGTATGGAAAAAAGAGAAAGAAATAATGAAAATCAAAGTAACAAGAAACCTCACGTACCTTGAAGCAATAAAGATTGTTGAACACACACCTGAAACTACCTTTTCCACCATTGTTCAATCAGCAATTGCTAAACCTGAAATCAAAAACGATTACACTCAAACTTAAGAAAATGATAAAATCATCTCTTCCAGTACTAAAGTTCTGATACCTACAAAATATAAAACAAATAAGTCTCAACCATCTTCAAAAGCTACAACACCTCAATCTAAACAACCAAGTACATCACAAGTTGAACCAGCAAAAAACAAGGAATAACGGTCAAAAAATCAAACAAGCCCAAGAAAGAAAAGCCAATCTCCAAAGAAAAATCAAAGAGATAAAATCAAATTAACCAGGGTTCAAGATGAACCCATCAAACTTAAAAATACATTTTCAGACCTAGAACAAATGGAAGCAGAAGAGTACAGTGATCAAAAATCTCGCAAAGATCAAACCAAGTAAGTCTAATACATATATTACATGAAAGTTTCCATCTTTTTACTAGTTTTATTCATTTTATCCTTTTTATCTCCAATGAATTTTAAGCACAAAATCATACAATGGAATTGTCTAGGTTTGAAACCAAAATTTGATGAAATATCCATCATACTGGAACAACAGAAACCGTCTATTTTTTGTCTTCAATAGACCTTCTTAAAACCTAATGATAATGTAACCCTTAAAGGTTTTAACATATATAACTATATTCATTCTGATTGCCAAAGACCTTCTGGCGGTAGCTCTATCCTTGTTAAATCTTCTTGTCCTCAACGAAATATAGTGTTAACCACAGATCTGCAGGCAACTGCTGTTTCTGTAACGTTAGATAAAGAAATAACTATATGTTCTATTTATATTCCTCCTTCTTTTACCTTAAAAACTGAACATCTTGATTCTTTATTAAAGCAGCTTCCTTCTCCATATTTACTCTTAGGAGATTTTAATGGTCATAATATTCTCTGGGGTAATAAAGAAAATAATTCCAGAGGTGAACTCATTGAAAATTGTATTACAAACAATGATATTTGTCTTATGAATGACAAGTCATACACATATATGCACTATCCAACAGGCTCTTTCTCTTCTATAGATCTTTCCTTATGTCATCCATCTCTTTTCCTTGACTTTAGTTGGTCTGTCTGTAAAGATCAACATCATAGTAATCATTTTCCTATCGTCATTCAAAGTAATACTTCCACAGTAGAAGATCATAATCCAAAATGGAAACTAAATAAAGCTAATTAGGAAGTATTTCAATCTTTATGTACTGATACAATAACTTTAGAAAGTTTCAAAGATTCTTCAGACCCTTTGTCTGATTTCACCTCTTCCCTTATTGATATATCTTCTAAATGTATACCTAAGACCACGACAAATCCAACAAAAAGTAATCCATGGTACAATGATGAATGTAAAGAAGCTATTAAAACGAGGAAAAAAGCTCTAAATAAATTCAAAAATATCCAACTAAGGACAATTTAAATGAAGTAAAAGTATTTAGAGCAAAGGCTCGCAGAACAATTAAGATATCGAAACGAAAGTCATGGCGTTCTTACGTTTCAAAAATTAATCACAAAACCCCTATAAAAAAGTTTGGGATATGATAAGAAAAATATCTGGTAAGACAAAGTCACCCAGCTACACCCATTTAAACCATCCCGTTGCAGAAACAAAATCAACAACTAAATTTGATATAGCTGAAACCTTAGGAGAAACATTTCTTAACAATTCATGTTCAAGAAATTACTCTGAAAAATTTCAAAAAGTTAAAGCAATACAAGAAAAAATAAAACTTAATTTCAAGTCTGCAAATACTGAGGAATATAATAATCTTTTGAATTTTGATGAACTTTTGGATGCAATTACATGATTCTGCAACTGGACCGGATGAAATACATTATCAAATGCTTAAACATCTCCCAGAGAGTTCCCTCCAAGCTCTTTCAGGTATATTTAACCATATATGGACTACTGGTGATTTTCCTGAAGACTGGCGATTAGCCACTGTAATACCTATACCCAAACCAGGGAAAGATTACGCTGAGCCAACCAATTATAGACCTATAGCTTTTACAAGTTGTCTTTGTAAAACGTTGGAAAGGATGATTAATAAAAGGTTGATTTGGTATTTAGAATCCAACAATCTTTTGTCACTGTATCAGTCGGGTTTCAGAGCTGGCCGTAGTACAAATGATAATTTATTTAGATTGGAAACTTTCATACGTGATGCCTTTGTTAAAAAGGAACACGTTGTAGCTGTCTTTTTTGACTTGGAAAAAGCATATGATACCACATGGAAATATGGCATTATGAAAGATATTCATAAACTAGGACTAAGAGGTAGACTACCTATTTTATTGAAAGCTTCCTTGCTGATCGCACAATGCAGGTGAGGGTGGGATCCACTCTTTCTGATTTATATGATCAGGAGCAGGGGGTCCCACAGGGTGGTGTATTATCTACAACTCTTTTTAATATTAAAATCAATGATATTGTTAAATGCCTAGATAATTTAACAGATTGCTCTCTCTATGTTGATGATTTTTGTATTTGCTTTCGATCAAAAAGTATGTGAACAATTGAAAGGCATCTACAGCAAAACTTAAACAAGATAGAACATTGGGCCACTAACAATGGCTTTAAATTTTCCAAGTCAAAAACACAGTGTGTACATTGCTGTCAGTTGCGAAAGCAACATGATGATCCAGTTCTTACATTATATGGATCGCCTATTCCTGTTGTACAGGAATACAAATATCTTGGTTTGATATTTGACAAAAAGCTTAGTTTTATATCGCATATTAAACACTTGAAGGCAAAGTGCCTTAAATCCTTGAAGATATTGAAAGTTTTATCTCACACTACTTGGGGTGCAGATCGAACAACACTCTTACAATTATATCAATCTTTGATACGTTCAAAACTAGACTATGGATCCATGTTTATGGATCGGCAAGATAATCTTACTTAGCTATGCTTGACCCTATCCATCATCAAGGTCTTAGATTAGCCTTAGGAGCATTTAGAACATTATCTACTGCAAGTCTTTATGTTGAGGCAGATGAGCCATCTTTAAATACACGCAGAGAAAAACTTTCTTTACAATATGATATTAGAATTGCTGAAAATAATTCAAATCCAGCTCATGATGTGACCTTTCAGCCAAAATACACAGATCTTTATGAAAGCAAACCAAATTATATTAACTCTTTTGGCGTCAGAACTTTACCAGTCCTGGAATCTGCAAACATTAACTTTAAAAACATAGATAAAACTTTTACACCAAATGTACCAGCATGGTGTATAAATAAACCAAAACTTCTCTTCGATTTACACTCTAGTAAGAAGTCAGAAACCAGTCCTATTATCATGAAATCTTATTTCCAAGAGCTAAAATCACATTACATGGACTATAACCATATTTATACAGATGGTTCGAAAGATGATATGAAAGTAGGATGCGCAGTAGTATCTGACGACTACTCTGAAACTATGCGAATTCCAGATAGGTCTTCAATTTTTACAGCAGAAGCAAAAGCTATCGATTTAGCATTAGATCTTATTGCCGATTGTGAAACTTCAAATAAATTTGTTATATTTTCAGATTCCCTTTCAGTTTTAAAATCTTTAGATCATACATCTTCAAAAAATCCCCAAATTAAAAAACTACTTGAAAAACATCATGATTTGTCAGAATTTAATGAAATAGTTTACTGTTGGATCCCTAGCCACATTGGCATTGCTGGCAATGAAAGTGTGGATCAAAAAGCAAAAGATTCATTGAATTTACACCCTACAGACTTTTCAATACCTTATGCAAATTTTAAATCTTTTATCAATAGGTACATTTTTAACAAATGGCAAATTTTATGGAATAACAGTGTTGGTAATAAACTCTTTGAGATTAAACCTGTCATTGAACAATCTCAGCCAGTAGTACAAAATGTCAGACAAGAAGAAGTTGTCCTTGCTCGTTTACGTATTGGTCATACAAGGATCACACACTCATATCTTTTAAAACGAGAGGAGCCACCGTATTGTTTTGGATGCGATACACTCTTTACAGTCCACCATTTTCTACTTGAATGTGGTGATTTTTCTCATATAAGAAACAAATATTTTCATGTTGATACAATCAAACAATTCTTTAATGATGTACCTATTGATAATGTCTTCTTATTCTTAAAAGAGATTAATCTTTTTAACAAATTGTAGCTAGTTTCCTTTGAACTATTTATTTTTTAACTTGCTTTCAGCATATCATTTCCTTTTTTTGCAGGAGAAGAACATGTATAGTCATCTGATTAGCCTATTTAGTTGTCAGATATTGTATATGATCTTCGCTGTAAAATGGTTACTATTTTATCGTCTTGGATATACTTATATGTTTAATGTGTTAAATTGTTAATATTTTAGCTAATCTATCATAGTTTTAATGTTCATTAATACTTCTCTTACCTAACCTTAATGACGCTAATGACCCAAAAGTGTTGACGCGTCGTTAAACTCCAACTCATCATCATCATCATCATCATCATCATCATCATCATCATCATCATCATCATCATCATCGCCCATGACCTCCTCTTTATTTTTTCAGCAAACACAGAAAATGGTTTCTTTTCAGCTTGTTTTGCTTTTGGTGCTTCTTCTTTTTCTTTCTGTGCTTGTTGTTTAAGATATAGCTGTCGTCTTTCTTCTTTTTGTTTTTGTTTGAGTTTATCTTTCTATTCGTTTCTCTTCTTTTCCTCATCTTTCCTCATCATTTCTAAGGACGTCGCCTTAAGGGCTGACCCTGGATAAGATAAGTTATTTTTCCTGGATGAGGAGATGAGTTACTTTTTCTTGTGTAGCTTCTTGCGTTTTCTCTGTTGCTTTTTGTTTTTTGTATCCAGTAATGCTGTCATCTGTCTGTGTGCTTTTGTCGTCAGTTTGTATAGATTTGTTGCAAGTGCCTGGTTTTACAGCACTTGCATAGGTTTGACATGTGTCAAAATTGCTGGTATTGTTTACGAGCATCAGGAAATGATATGTTGTTTTAACATTTTATTTTAAGTATTTTCTTCTCTTTCTCCCATTGTGGGCAGCAGGGTGATCACCTGAGCAGTTGACACATTCCGCTGGTTTGTCACACACATGCCAGATGGTCCACAATGTCCTGGCTTACCGCAGTAGCAGCATACAGCATGTCTACCACATTTATTTTCGTGGTGACCAAACAATTGACAATTGTTACACAGAAGTGGGTTTGGTATATAGACATCTACTTTCACTTGTATAAAGCCTATTTTTAACAACTGTATGTAAGTTAGGTGAATTAAATGTAAGAACAAATGTGTTAGTTGGTTTTATGATAACATCAAGGCGTACAGTGATTCTACGTACACCCGTAACTCCCAGTTCAGCCTTGCCTTCCTTGAAATCATCGTTTGTCACTCTGTTCAAAGCTGGACAACGAATAATACCCTTAGATGTATTAGGATGAATGGGGCTAACGGAGCATTTTAGACCAGAACGTCTTCATCTGTAGAAAACTTTTTTCGTGTGATATTTTAGCACACTGTTTCAAAAGATCACCAGACCTTAGGTTTTTATGCTCTTTGGTTCTCCTGCAATGCTCACTATTGTTTTATGTACAACAAACGGAGAAAGAGAAGAAATAGTCTCTCCTTCTTTTTCTGAATGGATTATTAAAAATCTGGGTACATAAGGTGTTTTGTTGAGGTAGACAAACTTGATTTAGCTGGTTGAGAGGCTGGGTACGATTTTTCAAAGTCAGTATCTGAATTTGCTATGTGACATTTTTTTGCTGAATGTTTAGCCATGGAGTTTAGTTGAAAGATTCATCCTCCATGCTCCACATCCACCGTGGAGCCCAACAAGGGAGCATATTAATGGAGTGGATTTCCGACCTCCAGTGCTAGAGATACATAGAAGGTATACTTGCACAAATAGAATCTGCACAATTGATCCGTTTAGCCACTGCCTTCCAGGATTATTTTTAAAAAAGGAAGAAAATATAAGATATTGGACACATGGTTGACATCAGAATGATACTATAGAACGAAGATATAAGAAGTATTTTTTTCATTTTCATCATCCTGGAGCTCAGCATGACAAAGCCGATTAGAAACACTGGGCCATGTTTCCACTACCAGAGGAGCAAGTATTACAATCAATACCATCCCCAGTGTGAAGTGTGCCCCAGATACCATGGCAAGGTGGTAAAGTCGCTCCGGGGCAAGGAACAAAAAACAGGATCTGGGCACCTGTTTTTGCTTGACAAGTTGGCTTCCTATGGGCACTCATTGTGCTTCCCTTGTTGCCGATTTATTCCTGTTTTGTTATTTAGAGGAATTTATGATGTCTCTTTCTGATGATAAGCAGGCTGATGTTATTGATGCGTTTAACACTACTACCAGATATTTTGGCGGTATTTTAAACATTAATTATGTTTATTTTGACAATATGGTAAGTCAAGTATACCTTTCTGAGCTCCAACTTAATAAAGTCAATACCGAAGCCGCATTTTTCAGACTTGCATTTGTCAATTTTTAATGATATTGTTTCTACCAAAAATTATGATAAACGTGATCACTTTGATTTTCAAATTGTCAATTTCCCAGTTTTAGATGGTGTTGTTCCTCGCTCTACATCCTATAGAGTCTATATATCTCAGCCCATTCGTTGAACTAGAGCATCTAGCTATGTTACTGACTTCAACACTCGCAAAAAAATTGTTAACTCAGAAACTTCTTAAATAAGGCTATCCGTATCATAAACTTCGCAAAACCTTTTCTAAATTTTATAGACGATATTTTGATTTGATATCTAAATTCCAAGTTGGACTTAAATCCCTCTTGTGCCAAGGACTTTCGGAACCTGAATTCTATGGTGACTTTGTGTATAAATTGAAGAAAATTGTTGGCTCTAATAATTTTTCAGCGCAGTTCATTAAAATAATTTCCCATTATAAAAAGATTGGCTATGACATTAAAGTATTGCAACAGACTGCATGCTTGGTGGTCAACCCAATCACGGTTGGCAACTTTGCTTTCCTCTTTAATTGAACGCCGATGGGTTGGACTTCGGACTCTATGACGGTTCCGATTTGAAGACTTATCTATTGATGAGATGGTAGGGGCCTGATGCTTTGGCTGTTCGTCAGGCCCACCCGGGTTTATCTGTTGGATTTCTTTTGCTCTGGTATTCAGCTTTATTTACTGTTGAGTCCTTATGTTAGCTTTATCTCCTAGTTATATCTTGATTTATATGTTGTAGAAGATGATACATTGATAAGTTAGGGGTCTGTCATGCAAACCAAATATCTTTGTGTTTTGATCCGCATCTGAATTAAGGGTGAGGTTGGCGCCGTGAAACCGGTTTAAGCCATCCAGTCAAATATTTTACTGACCGTTCCAAGGCGGTACTTCTTTTGTGGATCTTTTAAGTTTTTCTGTCTTGTGTTTGCTATGCCTTTGTGCGCGTCTGTTTATATGTGCCTTGTGGTCACCTGCTCTGAAAAGGGTGATCTCTTGGCCCTCGTCTGTGGTGTCTAACTGTGAGTTTGTCACTTTCCCATTGGTATCCTGGGTCAGGCGTGGTACTTGATTGTATCGATTCCTGATCTTAGCACCCTCATTTACTTTAATAAGGTCAACCATAAAAGTGCCAAAAGAGGTATTCCATGTATAGAATGTGTCCTGGAAGAATTGTAAAAAAACAAAATCTCAAAACTCACAGCCGATTAAAGTTCTTAGATACTCTAAGTATATGTCGCCATTAAAAAATAAAATTTGATGTTCATGAACATTGCTTCTAAACTGAATGCTTTATTTGGTAATGGAACACACCCAAATTATTTATGTACAATTTATAATAAGTTTTAGCAGAAAAACTCGGCTCTTTAAGAGAAATCGTTTTGGAATGATTCAGGACATTTTGTTTCAGACAGCATTTTGATACAATCAGATACTCCAGAGCGACCATCAACCTTGTCGTGGTCTTTGAGGCAAACTTCACACTTGGGGACGATATTGATTATTATACTTGTCCCCTTTTGAGAGTGCTAAGAATAGGCCACCACCAGTTTGCCGTGGGTGGTTTTCTCTGTAAGGGGATGGCCTGGAGAATGAGAGCAAGCAGATTTTGGATTAAAAACTCTGTATGACTCAACGCGTCTCTTCGGCCTCTTTGACGGGGTAGACGGAGTTAAGGCATGGCTCGGTGTTCCATATCTATAGGCTTTGTCATGCTAAGCCCCAGGAAGCTGAAAATGTAAAAAAAATACTTCTTATATCTTCATTCTCCTCAGAATGACCCTACCACCTTGCCGTGGTCTCGGGGGCACACTTCACACTTGCGGATGATATTGATTGTAATATTTGTCCCATTTTGTGAAAAAATATAAAAGGTGTTCAAGTAAAACGTATCATGACAAATAATGAACATATGTATCATGCATACTAAACATTTACTAAACAAATTGAACAATATTTATTTTTTATTACAGTAGTGACTTAGTGAATGATGAGACGATAACCTTTGAGACACGCTGGGTGAACTTTAGAGAAAAAACATTTGCAAGAACATGAACAACAATTATCTGACTACAATATTAAGAAGTATTTTGACCCAAATATATGTATTTCTGGTATTATTTTCAATTTTTCAATTTGACCTTGAACATTTTACCAGCGAAAATTCTAAATATATATTTTTCCACCAGAAATTTGTGCATTTTTGCGAAAAATAGTTCTATATATTGTAGTCTGATAATTGTAGTTCATGTTCATGCAACTGTTTTTTTTTCTTAAGTTAACCCAACGTGTCACAATATTGCAAACGGTATCAAACCAGGAAGTAGCTCCAAAAATACTGATTACAAGCATGCTGCAGATTGCTCAAAAGCTGTAGGTTGGGGCGTAAAGTGATCTATGTGAGATGTATAAATTGTTCATACAACAATGTGGCCAAAGGTATCCGTCTCCTTGATAAAAAGGCATTTTTGTTTATACAGGAAAAATTTCATGCAAGTAAGAGCTTTTGAAAGATATATTCCCTTATCCTACAAAAAAAGATTCAATGAAAAACATGACATTTCCAATATATACCAGTATATATAAAGCTCCAAATATCAAGGGAGCGATTCAAGGCCACTTGACCCTCTTGTTTTATATAGCTATAATTATTTATTTAGTTTCTTGTTGTTTGAAACATTTAAATGGTGTTTTTATAATCTACAATGCGCATGTCAAGTTTAGCCACGAAGTCACTTCACAAAACATATAGATCGGAGGCAATGAAAACATACAACGGCAGAAGATTAAGCGTGCAATATCAGGGGCAGATCCAGGATTTCTGGAAAGGGGGTTCATATGTTAAATGGTGTGGGAGTTCGATTACTGATTTTATCTCATTTTTCTTAAATATCCCATGAAATTAAAATAATTTGGTCTCAGTGATAGGTTATTTAAGAAGGGAGGGTTTTCAGGCGAGCCCCTGAACTCCCTCTGCATCCGCCACTGAATTTCGAATTAGCTACGTGCAGATATAATAAGATATCAAGTAATTTCAGCGACTTTTTTGCACATTTTAACCATTTAATTATTGGGGATGGTCTACAGTAGATAATGCTCGTGGATCCACGTTCATACGGACAAACAATGGTTTAACTGATTCAGACCGACCTCTAAACACTGCCTAGCTCGTGGATCCGCGTTCATGCGGACAAACCATGGTCTAACTAATTCAGATCAACCTCTGAACACTTAACTAGCTCGTGGATACACGTTCATGTGGTTAAACCATGGCCTAACTAATTCAGATCAACCTCTGAACACTTAACTAGCTCGTGGATACACGTTCATGTGGTTAAACCATGGCCTAACTAATTCAGATCAACCTCTGAACACTGAACTAGCTCGTGGATACACGTTCATGAATACGGACAAACCATTGTCCAACTAATGATTGTCTAACTGTACGGGAGATAAAGCTCATGGGTCCACGTTCATGTGGTAACAAATACAGATCAACCTCTGAAGACTGAACTATTGATATATTTAAGACAAGCAATGATCAATACGTCATTGTCTTCTAGTATGATTTATTGATGAGTTGTTACTCAGGCAGGTAATGATCCGTTCTATTACTAGCAAGGCGAATGCCACTGATACATGTATGTATAGTTGTGATAGTAATGACATTTGTTTGGTATGGGATATTCCAGTATTTTGCTTTCTCTGTATACATGCTAGGACGACAGCGAGGAAGTAAGAAATTAAGGTAAAGGGGGTACAAATAAGATAATTGTTGTTATTGCATTAGAACATTGGATAGGCGGCAATCGAAAACGCTCTTAATAATCGACGAACGCGGATCAAAAATCGCTAGAAACAGTCTTTTAGATTGCCATTTGTCACCAGTCGGGCGACAAAGGGCAATCGAAAACTCCGTTTCTTACTATTTTGATCTGCGTTCGCAATAGTATTAACGTTTTCGATTGCCGCCTATCCGTTGTGATTAGGTTAGTCACTCGACAAACATGCAAGTACTATCTAGTGGAACAATAGGATCAAGAAACACAGGGTAATGATTTGGCCAGTTTCTCTTGTTGTTGATTTATTATGCATTGTTGCTTCCATTGTTTGGTCCTTATTTTGTTATTCTGTACTTTGTGTCCTAATTTTGCAATCATCTTGATATAGAGAAGAGAGTTGGTTGCTTACTTAAACTGTCTTCCTGATGTCTTGTGACAGTAGGTGTTCTGTGGCTCTTCCTCAATGTGCCGTGGGTTTGTCTGTGGTATAATCTGACCACATTCACTTGCTTTTTTGATGTTATACCGGTATTCAATATGATAATCACCTCACATTTCCTTTTCATTTAACTACATGTACATGCTTTTTGCACGTGTGTTCTGCAACAGTACATTTGCACGGGTCGTTAATACCCAAATCTAGTGCGTGGGTTCAATTAGTGATAGGATTGACAAGAATGGGATCTTAATGCCCTAAACTTTGAAAGAGTTGAGAGGGCATATTGTATTGGGCTTGTCCGTCCATCCGTGTGTGTGTGTGTGTGTGTGTGTGTGTGTGTGTGCGTCCGTTCTTCCGTTCAAAAATTTAATTTAAATCAAGTCAAATTACATCAATTTTATTGGTATAAAGTCCAGTCACAGGACTGTCACCAGTCACATGTATACAATTATACAAGAACAATCACAGACTTAATACAAGTACAAATCTTGCCATCGATGAGACTATAAAATAAGAAACAATATGGAAATTAATGTGTGTGTTTAATAGAACAGACTATTTATACTAGCAATTCCCAATATAAATTTAGCTATTTAAATTTCATAAATGGATTTCTTATAAAAATAACTAACTCATATCTTTTTATTCTGAAGTATCTCCCTTTGTAGAGTTATGCCCACGTATATCCATTTGGCACTTAGACTCGAGGGGCATTTGGAAAGTTCGTAGCATGGTATCATAACTCCACAATGCGTTGATAAAAGGTTACATGTATTAGGTAAAAATTTTGGAAACTAGAATTCAACGGCTACTTGATGGTTTAACTTTTGTCGAAAAAGGTCTTGGCATACAGGTGCTGCGCATGCTCACAATGAGTAGCGGTTTACACAAAGCCAATTATTAGGGAAAAACAAAAAAAAACGAAGCCAGGGTAATTGGGGACCTTACTTTACGATCATGATTTGACAAATTAATATGACATAAACTTTTTTAATATTAAAATACATTATGCGATCACTGCTAGCATTACTTACACCTTTACATTCGGAAAATGTTGGCTAATAGAGAAGTGGTAAACTTTTTCAAAAATGGAACTTTTTTCGATTTTTCTTTATACTGTTACTATAAATTGTGTCACTACAGTAGCACGAAGATGCCTATTAAAGCTGCATAATCTGTAACTTTTGATATTTTCATTTTAAAAATAATGTTTCTATTTTTCAAGAACACAGTAAAAATACTAAAATTCTAAAATTTTACCTTTTTCGTAATAATTAACAAATTATTAGTGCCAAAACAACAGCATTTATGTTAAAGATTAACTGTCTCGAATTATTGGAGGGACGCAAATAATTACAAACTAGAGAAAATACACCTGTTTTTTAAGATAATTCACTTTTTCCTGCAGTTTTCAACTGTAGAAATTAGATTTATTGTGACAACATAACTTTATACTACTTTTGCAAATGATTTAAAAAGAAAATATTTTTTTTTCGAAAAATGTTCATAGTTACAGAGTATGCAGCTTTAAGTATATGATTTGATATATTTGTAGTGAACAAGCCATAAACATCATTTCGTCGCGCAAAAAGTGTGGCTTTTTTAGTTCTGCGTAAAAAAAATATTTCTAATAATACTACCCCTACTTTTCAAGAAGTGGGTAGGGTAACTCAACCTCTCATATTTTGTCGATGGCATAAGAACTTCTCATGGTATGGCGTTAACCATCATCAAATTGATTGATTTCTACTCGCAATGTATTTTTACTTTTTTTTGTTCGCCAGCATAATCAATTGAAATAAACCAGAACGTCAACTCATACCAAAACTCATTCTGCCACATGGGAAGATTTTAAGAGTTATCTTTCCTTTGTTCTGGTTAACACAATTTCTATTGCTCGCAATACAAAGAACATAAAGTGTGCTTGACAAAAATACCAGTGCAGGGCATTTTTAAACTACTGTCGGTTATACATTTTCAAAATATGTGCATTGTGACATGCGATTTTAGACGTAAAAATAAGCGCATTGCGCTTTCTAAACGGTTTTGGTATTGCTGTTCCGGTATTAAGTTATTAGAAACATTCAACTCGGTCATCAATTATATAACCACTGAACCAGATTGTGGCCTACCAAATGGTACAAAATTAACTTTTGTTAATGTTCTGCACACTTTTCAAAAGATAAAAACTTATATTTTCCACTGAAATTTTGCGTTTTCTAGTACGGAGTGGCTGCTGCCAGTTAACTGGTAGCAGCGATTTTACGTTAAAATGGCTGCTGCCAGTTGACTGGTAGCAGCGATTTTAACGTAAAATCGCTGCTGCCAGTTAACTGGTTATAGCTAGCCTGGGTTCCAGTCTGATCATTTTTTCTTCTTTTTTATTTTTCCGTTCCTTGGTCAACTTGGTCAGCGTTAACGTTAAATCGCTGCTGCCAGTTAACTGGTAGCAGACCTTGCCTTTCTAGTATACATTCAGTACATGTAATCACAATAATATTTTTCGTGTCTGCATTTTAACAATCTCATGAAATTCGTAGAGAAAAATAGCTCTTTTAAAGCCGCATAGCCTGTAAATTTTGATCTTCTAATTTTAGAAATAAAGTTTCTATTTTTCAAGAATACAGTAAAAATACTCAAATTCAGGTAAACATTTTACCATTTTCGTAAATCTTAACAAATTATTACTATCAAAACAACAGCATCAACTGTCTAGAATTATTGGAGGGACGAAAATAAGTACAAACAAGAGAAAAACACCTGTTTTTATCAGATAATTCACTTTTCCATGCAGTTTCAGCTGTACTGAACATGTTTATTGTGAAAACATAACTTAATTCTATATTTTAAAAAGAAAAGAAAAATTTTCGAAAAATGTTTATAGTTACAGACCTAGTCTCTTTAAATGATACCCAGCATGGACCAACATGATAGGGTTTGTAAATCGGTTACTAAGGCTGGGGCCCAGGGTGAAAAAAAAAAATAAAAAATGGTTAACCGAAAAGTAGCAAGGTTTGTTATAGTATAAATTTGAAGAAGTATATATGGTGCATACGAAACCACTGTATAGCAAACTTCTCGGAATTGCATAACGCCACTAGAGCTAATAAAGTATGGTAGCCCATGTGCGTCATATGTATGCATGCGCTTAATAAAAACGCTATTATCTCAGCAACGCGTTATCAAATTAAAATCAAACTACCTTTCACGAATGACAATGTGTTTGTTTTAATAGTTTTGAGGATTAGTTTCAATTTCAAAGAACTGTTGCTTTAGCATTACGCATGCAATGTTGTATACCTTATGTAACCAGATAAACGTAATGTTTCGTTTTCTCCCATCTGTATCTACCACGACTCAATTCGATTATTTTCACACAAGCACATCATAACTGTCCAGTGATTACATTGCTGCCAGTTAGGGTGAGATTTAATATCCAATATGGCTGCCGTCGCCATACGGTATGAAAACGTAGTTTTGGAGATCATTCCTTAATCCTACTAACAGGTCACGTTTAAAATGCTTGCGTATGTAGTGAGACGTCCGTGTGCCTATTTCACAACACAAAATTTATTGTCACGTCAGAATGGACACTTTAAGATGGCCTTGAATATGAGCACATATTCTGTAAAATAGGTTCGCTTTATTCAATGTACAGAAGGGTAGATATGCAAAAACACATCGCAATGTTAAGTACATCCTGAACGGTTACTAACTTGTTTTCTAAGGATGCGATAATAGCCTACATGTAAATAAAGTTGATATATGATGGCACCATTGTGTTTCATTACATATTTATTTGGCGAAAAGGGTGAAAATCTTTTGACGTTTATAATCGGCTGACCGATTTCAAAAATCACGTGGAGGGCAGTGTTGATGGCTTACCTGTTGGTCCTCAGTCTGTCCTGTCACACTATACATCAATTGAATTTTATATATACATGTAGTCTTTAATTTATTGTTAAGGATATATTAAATGTTATAATGTAGAATTCAAATGTAAAAAGTGTAATATAAATGTTTAACAATCACAATACATTGTTCAACTGACCCAATGTTATTATGTACAATATCACATTATCTATAAATATAGAGGTGTGTGGTCATTTCTTATGAATTTTGTTGTTTCCATTCTCTTGAAATTAGCATTAACTGTGGTTAAGGATCTATTTTATGATGTCGATTGTGTGAAATGTAAAAAGGT
This sequence comes from Loripinus fragilis, assembly GCA_964019695.1. Lineage (NCBI taxonomy): Eukaryota > Metazoa > Mollusca > Bivalvia > Lucinida > Lucinidae > Loripinus > Loripinus fragilis. Next base: position 77,974,674 of record OZ026516.1, read on the forward strand.
AAGGTAGTATGCTTCATTTAAGTCAAGTGACACATTAAAGTCATCAAAGCGAATCTAAAGGCACAACTGGTGAATGCTTATTTATTATAGATCTGAAAGAAAAAACTTAAAACATTAACAGTGATGATTGTTAGATACAACATTTTAATCCCCTTCCTAAAAACTGGTCAGAAACTTTTACTCTAATTATAGACGGTTGCCTAGCAACAAGATAAAATGGACAAATTTGCCATACCTGGTATAATAAAACAATCACCATGGCAACTAGACTTTCCATACTTGCAAACTGTTTGGCATTATCTGAACGACATACTGATGTATCCATACATGGATTTATTGAAATTTCTTCCAATAAGTCCAAAAGTTACGTATGCCTATTATACCTTTAATTTCTGTTCTCTGTTCATGAAATCTTCCATGTGCGGATGACTCATGGAGGATTGGAAAGAATTAGTTTAAAAAAAAGACTTCAATCAATTTATACGAGTATAGTAAGCTGTGTTTATAACCTGAAAACACACAAATTCTTGTCAGTGATTTGTGGTGTAAGTTTCTTTATTCGTGCAGTGTGCGTTGTTAACGTCTGTTCAGTGCTTACTAGCAGCATAATCACCTTGTTAGAAAATAATAGTTATATTGTTTCTTGACCATGTTTATTATACAAGTCATTTGGATATAGTTTCTTATCTTCTTGTAGCCTTGTGTGGGATAATTGCCACGCTGTTGGTCTCCTCTGTTTCTTTTTTTCTTTTTTTTGTTGATGGAGTACCTATGTTTGTTTTTGCCACATAAGTTAACTAATGAGTGTATTATTTCAATTTTTATTTTTTAATGTTGCAAGCATATTTGTTTCTTGGCAAATAACAAAATAATTGTCATATTCCTTTTGGTCATGAAGATTACCTAACAAATAGAAACGAACAAACACAAACTTTGAATAGCATAGACAGTCTGTGTTTTCAAGCTAGATTTTAAACATAAGGCAAATCAAATATGTTCCCCCTTCCTCATAACATACAATAGTATATATGGGGCAGAATAGATACCATTTACAATCCAATTTGCTGTGATAACAGGTTTAGCAACGCGTTTTTAATCTTATTACGATTTTAAAGGAAAACGGCTTCCCATACAAATGTCGCTTATACGGCCATTCGCAATTCGCAACGAATTGCTATACAGTGGTTTTGTATTACCGAACGTTCAAATATTCTTTGTGCAAAAAATCAGCTTTGCTACTTTCGGGGTAAGCATCGATGACTTCTTGACGAGATACGCTGGTCTGGGCTTCAGCCTAACTGAGATAAAAGACCATACTAAGAACTTTCCATATGCCCCTCGGACTGTACGTTGTGAGTGCGAGAAGAGTAGACTCCTACCGCGACAATCGTTAATAACCTATGCAATGGGTACATTGATATGTCAACAAGCCAACAAAGTAAAAACTCAGACCAGCCTGGACATGCGACAAGACTGATCAGTATTCGCTGTACACACGAAGAAACAATATTCCTAGGCAGGCACTTCTTGTAAAAGAAAATGATTTGACTGGATTGACGACCAGGATAATCTGGGACTTCCGGGGCTTACATTTCATGCTGTTTAGTTGATATTGCACTCATTTAGTCTCACATTTCATGCTGGTTGTTTGAGATTGCACACATTAAGGCTCACATTTCATGCTGTTAGTTTGATCATGCACACATTTAGGCTCACATTTCATACTAATAGTTTTATCATGCACAGCCACATATAAAAATTGAATAACTACACCTTTTGTATAGAATTCTGTGGCGATGCCCTTTTAGAGTGTCGCGCGACACGGCGCGCCTTTACCGTGTCCATATTTGCAAACCTATTCAAATATTTTGAAATATAAGCTACCTATTATTGTTACTCATATGCTGTGATGATTTCAAATCGATGACCGATTGAAAATTTCTTATCTTCATAGTTTAACATTGTGTCTTATTCATACAATCGTGAACTAGTTGGCTATTTTATATATGGGTAGGTGGGGTTCATGACTGGGCGACAAGTTATATTTGGATATATTCTTTTCGGATTTATGCTGTGTTAATCTGCTGACCAGGAAGTTCCATAGTTCGCTCTCTTAGAATAGTTAGGTAAGGTTGTCCAATGTTTGTAGTCCAGGGCCCGGAATTACAATGCCTCTTTTAAGTTAAGGAAGACTTAATTTAAGTATTGATATTTCAACATGCTATATTAGATGCTAAAAAATTGCATGGATCGATGCAGTACTTGTTGTCAAAGATATCATTGTGATCTGCAGAAAAAATGGAACTGTTTCGAATTTAATCAGTTTAAACGTTATTTTTGCATCCTGAAATCTCAATACTTATCTTAACTCTTCCTTAACTTTACGAGGGCATTGTAATTCCGGGCCTTGAACGCCACACCCACATTAAGAGTACTGTTCTTAAGTCTGTTTGTTTATTTTGTTGTTAAACTTCCCAGTCAACAGCTATGGTCATGTGAAGACGGCCAGTTAACCTTACCACACTTTTGTTTTTGGGCAAACTTGGACTAGGCAGTTAACCAGTACTAGGCTATGGGCTACTAAGCGTTTTGCTCCCCAGGGGGAATTTTGTAGACTATGTTTTTCGTAAAGCCTACCATCTAACGAGCTTTTTGAAACATGTTAGCCCTCTGGCGGCTGGAGCGTTTGGATGCTACAGCGTGTTAAGTACTTTACCCCTCATTTTTACAAACAAAAATATGTAATTAAGGTTGTTAAAGTAGTACTTGAACAATGCAAATTGGCTAAATAGTCATGCAATATACTGGCGGCTGGGGCGTTTTGGTGTTACAGCGTGTTTATTACGTTACCCCTCATTAAAAATATGTAATTAAGGCTGTTAAGGTAGTACTTCAACAGTTCAAATTGGCTAAATAGTCATGTAATATACAAAAATAGTTAATTTCCTGCAGATATTGATTTAGGCCCATCATGATGTCATTTACGTTACATTTTACAGGGAGCGCAGTGGCTCAGTGGTAGAATGCTTGACTTGAGAACGAGAGGCCGTAGGCTTGAGCCTCACCGGCATCACTGCATTGTGGTCCTTGAGCAAGACACATTATTAATCCTAGCTTAGTACTGGTTCAACCCAGGAAGACTCGTCCCTGTTTAACTGAAAGATTGTTGATGGGACGTAAAGAATCAAATCAAACAAAACAAACAAAACACATTTTCAACTACATCCTATAAAATCATTTAAATTTTGTTAAATAGTTTCATTTGATAATTTCTTTAATAAATATTTCAAATTAAAATACATGTATCTGTAAGACAATTTACTGACCATTCCAAAACCGCAAACAGCTGGCTTCTATCACAAAAGCTGCAAGAGTTATAAGCTGTTGAATGTGACAACCCTGAAGAAAACGTTATGTATGGTGAGAATCTTTTCATTTTAAAATACAGCAGGCAATCCTATCTGTATGCTTTTAAACAAATATTTGAGCATCCTATTGATAAGCAAGACTGAAAGGGGATATCAAACATTGTTTCTGGAGTAAAATATCATTTTGATGTTTGATTGCCAACATGTTGTGTATGTTACATTAACTTCAAGGCGATCTATATATTGATTAATACCCTAAGTGATACACCATAGGATTTTTTAATTTATTTGAAAACTTTTTGGTATGTTTAATAGATATAAAGATAATGTTTTGTCTGCAATGGAATTTATCAGCTCGTATTAAGAGACTATATAAAATTGTCAAAGCATATTTGCTTTTGTGAAATAATATATTTTTGAACTTTAAAAAAATTGTTTACCAATTTGGCAAAATTTAGAGCTTTTAAACTTCATTAACAAAGAATATTAGAGCTCTCAAGAGATAGCTGAATGATAATATATTTTCATGTGTTGTCAAAATTGTTAAAGTAACGTATATTACCATATTAAATATATCATAAGGTACTATGTGTATCCAAAATGATGTCAAAGACAGTATAAATTGAATCTGAAATGGTAATTTAAGGTGGATTTAGAATTTATAATACTTATCTGAAGACTGTTGGTACTAAGTTTAATTCAATTACTTATTTAACAGCAACCATATAATTTTTGTGTAACCAGTTAACTGTTGTTCATACTATACGAACGTTGTCAGTAACACGATACAGGCTAGTAATCCTTGTATATATTTGCTCTTCTACAGTAATAAAAAATACTTTTTAACTAAATGTTGTGTTGTAGGTGGTAGCATACAAAAGTGTGTGCTAACAATGCAGATAGAATCAATCATATACAAGTTGGTTAATAAAATTTGATATGTGTTACATTAGATACTATACATTTACATGAATGTGATCAGAAACTGTTTAAAGAATTTGTCTCTAAATAAAATTTAATACTGACGTCTTATTTGCATATGCAGATGGTGACACATTACTTTATTTTTAGCTTTTAAATGAACTTCATATCTTCAGCTTAGTTTTCACTGATTAATGAATAGAAATGTTAATGAAATCAACATAGTATTTCTAATCATTTGCTCAAGCAATGTAAACTTTATCTAAATAAGTAAATGAATTACAAAGAACAAATAGTTCCGTGAGAATGGGAAAAATACGTGTTAATGATGGGTTTTTACGTGACAATGATCGCATTTGATAGGATCATATCCACAGAATCAGGCCAGTTGTTACTTGCGAAACCAATCTAAATTTATAAGACTTTATCAGCCAGGATAAGGGCAGACCAAATTTGGCCAGCTGACATTCAAGTTAAAATAAAATAGATTTAACAATGTTCTATTAGCACGTGGGGTGGAAAAGTAAAACATATAAAACAGCTGTTATGAGATCTTACTTAGTTTTATAAATTAATGTCAAACTAGCTGGTGCTAATTTCCACTATGATACAGAATGTGGCATGACCAAATTACTGCAGGAATCCTCAATAACAAAGCTTTATATGAATATTAAACTAATAGAATTAGTTGAAAACACACCAGAGATTCGAATCAGGAGACATACAAAAAGTCAACTGTTCTGACAAAAATAGTATTGAGAGGCCAACCTAAGTCACTATCAACAGAGTTACCATGATAAACTTACATGCAATGTTAACAAAGTATACATGATTTCATTGATGCGTATCTCGTATGTATTTCTGATTTCCATGGGTCTTTTTCTTCAATTGTCTCCAAGAAAATCATATTTCTTTCACAATTAAAAATATATCACAAATATCAGATATATTGCAGTGTATCTATTGTCATATGTGTTACATGTGTGTGTGATATAGTATACCAAATATTGAAACCATAGCTCAGATTTGTTCATTGACAGTAGCAAAAGTATAAAAATTATTGCATCTAGATGGAAACAATAATTGCTGATCTTATTTAATGTAATATGTAAAGTGTTCTAATGAAAATTTGACCAGCATGAGTACCTTGTGGTCACCTGCTGGGAAAGGGCTGACCTCTTGGCTCTCGTTTGTGGTGTCTAACTGTGAGTTTGTCACTTTCTCATAGGTATCCTGGGTCAGGTGTGGTTTTTGATTGTATCGATTCCTGATCATTGCACCCTTACTTACTTTCATAATGGTCAATAGATCTTACTAAACTACTACATGCTTAATATCATTTTTCATCTAAATTGAACTGTAGACAGTGTGGGAAAATGTTTTGCATATACAATGTATAATTTCATGTATAAAATAATTAAACATATTTAAGTGTAGGACAGTTAAGCGATATTATTTAAGCATTTAAGAAACATAATTTGATCATTGAATTAAGCATCTTATATAAGAGATGTTTACATATATTGGATAAACCACTCTTAATTGAAATGGTATTTTATGTGCTTTCAGTTCAAGCTTCTTCCTTTTCATCACCCATACTTTTGTCAGAGTTTAATCCCACTTAAAATGTATGTTAAAAAGGCAATATTTATCAAATATATCAAATGGCAATAATCTACACCCTCTAGCAGTTTAACCTCACATGATGCTAATATTGCACTAAATAGTGTATTTAAAGAAATGTAACGTGTGTAACCGTAATAAAAGGTGCCTAAATGTGTTAAACTTATACTGTTTGTCATTTTATTTCAATTACAAGATAATATTGATGTGTAAGAATAAGAAGCAGTTTGATATATATATATATACTAAAGTATTTCCTATTTTTAGGGTAACGTATTCAACTCTGCTTTCGCAGGGTAATGCTTCAATCCATAAAGAATTAACATGCATTGTTTTGTGGCTTATGTTATGTGGTTTTAGAAAATTATAGTGTATAAAACTCCTCCTCAGATATATTTTGGCAGTTCATGGTCTAGTGATAGGACAGCACTAAATAGTATTATATTTGAAAGTAAGTAACGTATATTACTGCAATATAATGGGCTTGTTTTGATGCATACTAGCTGTTTGCTGCGTTTAATTAAATGATTTTAATGCCAATAGCATATCGATAAATAAGATTTAGGTATAGATTTGTATTTGTAGCTTATCTGTAGCTGGACCCACCGTGGCTCAACTTGAGGTTTTCTTTAGCTCTGACTATCTGTGAGTCATGAGCCCTTTTCCTTGTTTCATCATGGAGTGTTAATTTGATTAGAGTGTTTTCCATGATGATACATTGCATTAGTTAGATGGCCTCCATGCTAGCTGAACATTTCTTGTACTTCAACAACAGCAGAATCTAGGGCGAAGATTTGGTACCAGTAAAATGCATTTAAGCCCCCCGGTGGCTTAGGCTGCTGTCCGTTCTAAGGCGGTGGTTCTGTTGTTGTTGACTTTTTGTTTATTGTTACTCCTATTGTGGGAGTCTGTGATTGTTCTATGTTTTGTTGTACGTTACTTTATGTCCATTCTAGTATTGCAATCATCTTGATGGGGACGAGAGAGCTTATTGCTTTGCTTAATTTGTCTTCCTGGTGTCTCGTGATGGTTGAGCGGCTTTTCCTCGCGGTGCCACGGGGTTATCTGTAGTTTGTGATTGTGGTATTTTCTGATCATACTCACTTACTATTTTTGCACAAGAGGATTGGAAGCTGTTATATGGTAACGTAGTTAACATGGCTGTAACACGGTAACGTCTCAACTGCCAGAGAGCTAACATGTGTCATTTTGTGTCATATATAGTGTTGTTTTAGAAAATCATAGTGTTTAAAATTCCCACGGGGAGGGGGTCTATAAGCAGCTCATGGTCTATTATTTGCTGCTTAGTACATGTACTTATTTAACCCAGGAAGACATGAAATCATTGTTTTGACTGAAAAATTGTTGACATCAAACCAAACAAACAATCAAACAAACAAGTTAAACTGGACAGAGGCATTTCACAACAATGTACATCATGGAAGGTTGGTAGTCACGTGGTTTTGTTTGGATACACTGTACGGAAAAATGTCGGACTTCTTTTCCACAATGATGTTTTAAGTGAAAGTAAGTGGACACTTCTTCGTGTTATTTTCATCTTTACCCAGAAAGTTATATACACCATTTTCCAGCCCACATTTCCCCCGATCTGACGATGCCAGGATATCCTCATAAAGCTTCTTACTTTGAGTACAGACTACAGAAGATCGAGCCTGAGATTATAGAAATAAACTGTACGGACGAAAATTATTTTCTTTCTGACAGAGTTTGTTCTGAAAGTAGGAATCATAAAGAGGATATCCTGGTAGCATTTGATCGGGAAAAATGTGGGCTTGAAAATATTGTATAACTTTTTGAGCATAGATGAGAAATGATAGAGAAAACTACTTACATTCGATCAGAATATCAGTACAGTGTAATCGAACATCCGGGCAGTGATTCCGAAAAAAAACCCACGTGACTACCCACCCTAAAATGGCTTCTGGATATGAATAAAGGATAAGAGAATAACGGTCTAACTTTATAATGATTAGAGAATAAAGAGTAATGATAAGAGAATAATGACGCCCCAAATAGTAAAGAATAATTTTCTCTTTTTCATGTCAGAAAAATAGAATACTGAATAATAGCTTTTAAAAGACTAAAAAATAAACTCAAAAACTGGAAAGTCGGAGAGCAAGGAGAAAGGAACCAACTCTGGTGGCCTGATGTGAAAACCCTTTGGGATATAATTTTTTATATTAGAGAATATCAGACTCCCGCCCCACCAGACCCTCATATATGTGAAATAAAGTTTCAACCAAATATATGTGGCTTCTCCGACTTTAAGTCGTGGTTTCGTCATCATATAGCATTAGCTGTTCGTAGGACGTTCAAACAAACACATACATAAGCTGACCACGGAAGGAAAAATAGACGAATGAACAATACCTTATAGAATATTTATGACGCGTTTGGGTCGCTCAATATATCTAGAGACAAAGTCTAACAACGACCGAACGATACGTGGTTTACAAATGTCACAATACCTCTACAAAATGTACGTACAAATTTCATGATTTTGATAATATCTGGGTATTTGTACAAAGTTGTTGACCTTAAGAGATAAATTAAATCCTTTTGTTTGTTCGAAATCAAAACATTAAGCCATTAACATTGGCAACCGGTATTCTTAAAATACCACTAGAATCAGAATTTAACTGCGCCTCTCGATTTTGATGTCAGAGAGATATCTATCGAATTGTCTAAATCTAAAACCACCTGCCTTTATCTTATGTCAGACAGGGGTTTCTTCATTTCTCGAAATAAAAAGCCACCAGCGTTTATCTCATGTCAGAAAGGTGTTTGTAGAGTTCTCTAAATCTAAAATCACCAGCCTTTATCTCATGTCAGACAGGTGTCTCTCGATTTCTCGAAATTTAAAGCCACCAGTGTTTATCTCATGTCATACAGGTGACTCTCGATTTCTCGAAAATTAAAGCAACCAGCGTTTATCTCATGTCAGATCTAGATTTGTCTAAATCTAAAGCCATCAGCGTTTATCTCATGTCAGGCAGATGTCTCTCGATTTCTCGAAAATTAAAGCCTCCAGCGTTTATTTCATGTCAGACAGGTGTCTCTCAATTTCTCGAAAATGAAAGCCACAGCGTTTATCTGATGTTAGAAAGGTGTTTCTTAATTTGTCTAAATCTAAAGCCATCAGCGTTTCTCTCATGTCAGACAGATGTCTATCAAATTGTCTTAATCTAAAGCCACAGCCTTTATCTCATGTCAGACATGTGTCTCTCGATTTCTCGAAATCCAAAGCGATCGACGTTTATTTCATGTCAGACATGTGTCTCTCGATTTCTCGAAATCCAAAGCGATCGACGTTTATTTCATGTCAGACATGTGTCTCTCGATTTCTCGAAATCCAAAGCGATCGACGTTTATTTCATGTCAGACAGGTGTCTCTCGATTTCCCGAAATCCAAAGCGATCGACGTTTATTTGATATCAGACAGTTCTCTCTCGTTTACGCAAAGACCAAAACGACCAACGTAGAACTTACGACACACTGTTGTCTCTCGTTAAGTGGAAGTCCAAAGTGACCAGTTGTTTACTAACGTCAGACAGTTGTCTCTCGATTAATCGACGACCAAAGTGACCAGGGTTTATATCACATCAGACAGTTGTCTATGGTTTACTCGAATTCCAAAGTGACCAGTGGTTTACTAACGTCAGACAGTTGTCTCTCGATTAATCGACGACCAAATAGACCAGGGTTTATATCACATCAGACAGTTGTCTATGGTTTACTCGAATTCCAAAGTGACCAGTTGTTTACTCACGTCAGACAGTTGTCTCTCGATTAATCGACGACCAAAGTGACCAGGGTTTATATCACATCAGACAGTTGTCTATGGTTTACTCGAATTCCAAAGTGACCAGTTGTTTACTCACGTCAGACAGTTGTCTCTCGATTAATCGACGACCAAAGTGACCAGGGTTTATATCACATCAGACAGTTGTCTATGGTTTACTCGAATTCCAAAGTGACCAGTGGTTTACTCACGTCAGACAGTTGTCTCTCGATTAATCGACGACCAAAGTGACCAGGGTTTATATCACATCAGACAGTTGTCTATGGTTTACTCGAATTCCAAAGTGACCAGTTGTTTACTAACGTCAGACAGTTGTCTCTCGATTAATCGACGACCAAAGTGACCAGGGTTTATATCACATCAGACAGTTGTCTATGGTTTACTCGAATTCCAAAGTGACCAGTGGTTTACTCACGTCAGACAGTTGTCTCTCGATTAATCGACGACCAAAGTGACCAGGGTTTATATCACATCAGACAGTTGTCTATGGTTTACTCGAATTCCAAAGTGACCAGTGGTTTACTCACGTCAGACAGTTGTCTCTCGATTAATCGACGACCAAAGTGACCAGGGTTTATATCACATCAGACAGTTGTCTATGGTTTACTCGAATTCCAAAGTGACCAGTGGTTTACTCACGTCAGACAGTTGTCTCTCGATTAATCGACGACCAAAGTGACCAGGGTTTATATCACATCAGACAGTTGTCTATGGTTTACTCGAATTCCAAAGTGACCAGTGGTTTACTCACGTCAGACAGTTGTCTCTCGATTAATCGACGACCAAAGTGACCAGGGTTTATATCACATCAGACAGTTGTCTATGGTTTACTCGAATTCCAAAGTGACCAGTGGTTTACTCACGTCAGACAGTTGTCTCTCGATTAATCGACGACCAAAGTGACCAGGGTTTATATCACATCAGACAGTTGTCTATGGTTTACTCGAATTCCAAAGTGACCAGTGGTTTACTCACGTCAGACAGTTGTCTCTCGATTAATCGACGACCAAAGTGACCAGGGTTTTTATCACATCAGACAGTTGTCTATGGTTTACTCGAATTCCAAAGTGACCAGTGGTTTACTCACGTCAGACAGTTGTCTCTCGATTAATCGACGACCAAAGTGACCAGGGTTTATATCACATCAGACAGTTGTCTATGGTTTACTCGAATTCCAAAGTGACCAGTGGTTTACTCACGTCAGACAGTCGTCTCTCGATTAATCGACGACCAAAGTGACCAGGGTTTATATCACATCAGACAGTTGTCTATGGTTTACTCGAATTCCAAAGTGACCAGTGGTTTACTCACGTCAGACAGTTGTCTCTCGATTAATCGACGACCAAAGTGACCAGGGTTTATATCACATCAGACAGTTGTCTATGGTTTACTCGAAGTCCAAAGTGACCAGTTGTTTACTAACGTCAGACAGTTGTCTCTCGATTAATCGACGACCAAAGTGACCAGGGTTTATATCACATCAGACAGTTGTCTATGGTTTACTCGAATTCCAAAGTGACCAGTGGTTTACTCACGTCAGACAGTTGTCTCTCGATTAATCGACGACCAAAGTGACCAGGGTTTATATCACATCAGACAGTTGTCTATGGTTTACTCGAATTCCAAAGTGACCAGTTGTTTACTAACGTCAGACAGTTGTCTCTCGATTAATCGACGACCAAAGTGACCAGGGTTTATATCACATCAGACAGTTGTCTATGGTTTACTCGAATTCCAAAGTGACCAGTTGTTTACTAACGTCAGACAGTTGTCTCTCGATTAATCGACGACCAAAGTGACCAGGGTTTATATCACATCAGACAGTTGTCTATGGTTTACTCGAATTCCAAAGTGACCAGTTGTTTACTAACGTCAGACAGTTGTCTCTCGATTAATCGACGACCAAAGTGACCAGGGTTTATATCACATCAGACAGTTGTCTATGGTTTACTCGAATTCCAAAGTGACCAGCGTTTTACTCACGTCAGACAGTTGTCTCTCGATTAATCGACGACCAAAGTGACCAGGGTTTATATCACATCAGACAGTTGTCTATGGTTTACTCGAATTCCAAAGTGACCAGCGTTTTACTCACGTCAGACAGTTGTCTCTCGTTTACTCGAAGACCAAAGCGACCAGCGTTTGACCAACGTCAGACAGATGTTTTAATATTACTAAAGTCCAAAATGACCAGCGTTTTACTTACTTCAGTTATCTCTCGATTACTCGAAGTCCGAAGTGACCAGCGTTTTACTTACTTCAGTTATACCTCGATTACTCGAAGTCCGAAGTGACCAGCGTTTTACTTACTTCAGTTATCTCTCGATTACTCGAAGTCTGAAGTGACCAGCGTTTAACTCACTTCAGACAGTTGTCCCTCGATTAATCAAAGTCCAAAGTCATCAGCGTTTAACTCACGTCAGACAGTTGTATCTCGATTACTCTAGGTCCAAAGTGACCAGCGTTTAACTCATGACATACAGTTGTCTCTCGATTATTCAGAACCCAAAGTGGCCAGCGTTTAACTCACGTCAGACAGTTGTCTCTCGATTACTCAAAGTCCAAAGTGACCAGCGTTTTAATTAAATTAGGTAGTTGTCTTTCGTTTACTCGAAGTCCAAAGTGGCCAGCGTTTAACTCACGTGAGACAGTTGTCTCTCAATTACTCAAAGTCCAAAGTGACCAGCGTTGAACTCACGACAGACAGTTGTCTCTCGATTACTCAAGGTCCAAAGTGACCAGCAAATTCAATTTGTGTTATCGGTAGTTGTAGAAGCCTAGTAGTAGATATATGCAATCGTAGGACATGATAAACTTCTGCAAGAATGAAGATTGCAGAAGTTACATATCTGAAAACATCCAAGGAGATTGTCCCCTGAAAAGAATTTACTTGTTCAGAAGCCTTTTAAACCGTGCCATCTGCCACATACCGAACCAAAGTTTATGGCTGAGATGTTAATTTCATGTGTCCTAAGATGTACTTAATATGTTATCTCGACATGAGAGTTATGGCTGAGATGTTGATTTCATGTGCCCTTAGATGTATTTTAATATGTTATCTCGACATGATGTGTTATCTTGGCATGAGAGTTTATGGCTGAGATGTTGATTTTATGTGTCCTAAGATGTATTTTAATATGTTATCTCGACATGAGAGTTATGGCTGAGATGTTGATTTCATGTGTCCTAAGATGTGTTTTAATATGTTATCTCGACATGATGTGTTATCTTGGCATGAGAGTTTATGGCTGAGATGTTGATTTTATGTGTCCTAAGATGTATTTTAATATATTATCTCGACATGAGAGTAATGGCTGAGATGTTGATTTCATGTGTCCTAAGATGTATTTAAATATGTTATCTCGACATGATGTGTTATCTTGGCATGAGAGTTTATGGCTGAGATGTTGATTTCATGTGCCCTAAGATGTATTTTAATATGTTAACTCGACATGAGAGTTATGGCTGAGATGTTGATTTCAAGTGTCCTAAGATGTATTTAAATATGTTATCTCGACATGAGAGATTATGGATGAGATGTTGATTTCATGTGCCCTAAGATGTATTTTAATAGGTTATCTCGGCATGAGAGTTTATGGCTGAAATGTGAATTTCATGTGCCCTATGATGTTTTTTTATATGTTTTCTCGGCATGAGCGTTTATGGCCGAGATGTTAATTTCATGTGCACTGAGTTGTATTTTAATATGTTATCTCGGCATGAGCGTTTATGGCTGAGATGTTGATTTTATGTGCCCTAAGATGTATTTTAATATGTTATCTCGGCATGAGAGTTTATGGCTGAGATGTTGATTTCATGTGCACTAAGATGTATTTTAATATGTTATCTCGACATGAGAGTATATAGCTTAGATGTTGATTTCATGTGCCCTAAGATGTATTTTAATATGTTAACTCGGCATGAGAGTATATAGCTTAGATGTTGATTTCATGTGCCCTAAGATGTATTTTAATATGTTATCTCGGCATGAGAGTATAAAGCTCAGATGTTGATTTCATGTGCCCTTAGATGTATTTTGATATGTTATCTTGGCATGAGAGTTAATGGCTGAGATGTTAATTTCTGTGCACTAAGATGTATTTAATATGTTATCTGGGCATGAGAGTTAATGACTGAGATGCCCTAAGATGTATTTTATTTGTTTGTTTGTTTTGTTGCTTTATGTCCCAAGTCAATAGCTGTGGTCATGGCGGGACGGTCAGTTGACCTAACCACACTTTTTCCTGGTCAAGCTTGAACAAGCAGTCAACCAGTACTTCGTGCACATAATTTCGCTTGTTACTGACAACAATCCCTCTTGAATGATTCAGCGGAAGGGAGGAGAAGGACCGTAGAAATTATTTCGTGATCAATCTCCACGAAAGTATGGGACTGGGCCGGGATCAAAACTCGGGACCCCTGGATCTGCAGTCAGACTCGCATCTGTTGCCATACACGTTACCGACTGCGCTACGCGGATCACATGTTGAGTCTTTCTTTTACTCATGACATCTTATTGTAAATGTCTTGTAAGGTAGAATAGCGTTTAACTAATGTATATTTTGTTATGGCGGGGCTCCTTTTAGTATGCATTTTAATATGCATGCCTCTGGTTGCTACAAATAGATATAAAACTTGAGATTATCATGGGAAACTGGTTTTACTGTATGTGCACAATGCAGGCGCATATCAAGCTGTGCATCCGCGCAGCCTGATAATTCATAAAAAAGACTTATGTTGCGTCTACACTTTCTAGATACTAGCTAGTCTATGTTGCTAATTAGGTTGGTTGGTGTAAATGAATGGGGGTGGCAGTGAAGCCGTTTTCTGATGAAGTAGGTTAATGTTTCTTGGGTAATTGTATAGCTATGAATAACAGTGTTCTGGTCCAGTTCGCTCGGCAAAAAAACAGCCTGTCGTAGTTGGCAATCAATTCAGGAAGTTGTTAATTCAACAAAGAGAATGAACATTCAATATAAATTGATTCTAAATTGATTTTAAAATTGAAGCGATAATACACACTGCCATTGAACTCAAAATTATGACGTGCTTTCAGTCGCCACTCGAACATAACAACAGGGCATGGATTCGGAAACCAATCAATTTTAGACTGAAAGATATCTGTAAAGTTTGGCTTTATATGTTAATGTAGAAACAAGGATTTAAATTTTCAACAATAAAGAGGGTCAGTATGGCCCCTAATCGCTCACATGAGATAGGTACATGTACATAAGAAAAGCTATGTTTTTGACATATCAAATTCGTTTTAGCTACTTTGGTAGAAGATCATTCCAAAGGGTTTTACAGAAGAGGCCTTTGTTATCACGATAAGCCACGCCCCGGCAGCCATTTTATTTGACGGATCAGCTATTTTTTCTGCAAATCATTTTCAAGTCTGACCATTGGTTTTAGAGGAGAAGATGTTATTAATTTTCTTACAATTCGTGGCGGCCATGTTTTTGACGTATTACATTTGTTTTAGCTAGTTTTGTCGAATATTAACCAGTGATAATTTTTACCAAATTATTTTGAATTCTGACCAGCTCGTTAAGTTTGCGTTACTGCGAAAAGCCACGCCCCCTGGCGGCCATGTTTTTTAGTCTTAGTGAATTTTGTAGAGTGTCACTTAATTACTTCATTTACAAATTATTTTGAACTCTGACCACTGGTTTCGGAGGAGAAGCTGTTAAAAGTTTCTTACATAGGAAAATAAGGGATACTGGCCACGTTCATTGGCGGCCAGGTTTTTTGATGGATGGAATAGGTTTAAGATATTTTGCCAAAAGTCATCCAGTGATCATATCTGCCAAATTATTTTGAATTCTAGCCACCGGTTTCAGAGGAGAAGATTTTAAAAGTTTGCTTTATTGCGATATGCCACGCACCTTGGCGGCCATATTTTTGACAGATCAAATTTCTTTTATCTATTCTATAGATGGTCACCTAGTAACCTTGGCGGCCATGTTTTTGACGGATGGAATTGGTTTAAGCTATTTTTTCGAAAGTCATCCAGTGATCATTTTTGCCAAATTATTTTGAATTCTGACAACCGGTTGCAGAGAAGAAGATGTTTATGTTAGCCTTACCTCAATTAGCCACGCCCCCTTCGGCCATGGTTTTGACGGATCAAGTTTTTAGCTATTTTTGTAGAGGGTTACCTAATAACTCGAAGCCAATATACGCCTATATATCTATTTTCTTTCGAGCTTATAGCCATTTTTGCCAAATCATTTGTAATTCTAATATAGGTTTCAGAGGAGAATATGTTTTAAGTTTCTCATATAGGTGCATAAGGGAAACTGGCCACGCCCCAGCGGCCATGTTTTCTGACGGAACACATTTGTCGTAGTGCTTTTTGTCAAAGGGCATCAAGTAATATTTTTTGTAATTTTGAATTCTGACCACCGGTTTGAGAGGAGAAGATTTTTAAATTTTGACATACCTAGATAAGCTACGCCTACTGGTGGCCACGGATAAATGTCTTTTAGCTCTTTTTGTAGATGGCCACCTAGTAACCATTTCTGCCAAATTATTTTCAATTCTGACCACCGGTTTCAGAGGAGATGTTTTACGTTTCTTACATAGGGACATATTGGAAACTGGCCACACCCTCTGACGGCCATGTTTTTGATGAATCAAATTCGTTTTAGCTATTTTTTTGACCACCGGTTTCAGACGAGAAGATCTTCAAAGTAAATACAAAGATAAGCCACGCCTCCTGGTGGCCATGCATTTTGACGGATCAAATTTCCTAATCTAATTTTATAGAGGGTCACCTATGAAACATTTCTGCAAAGTTTGGTTTAAACTGAGCCAGTGGTATAGGATGAATTGTCATTTAAAGGGAATTGTTGACGGTGCAAGACAACACACGACGGGCGACGGACATTGAGGAATGGTAATGGCTCACTTTGCTCATGTGAGCTAAAAAGCTAGAAACGGCTCGCTATAATCGCAAGCCCGTAGGTAGCATCGCACGATACCCGTGAGGGTACCGCACGCTAATCACTGTCCACAACACGAGATTGTATACAGTCATTGGGGCCCAAAGTTAATCGTAGGAACTTGAGATAATCGTAGGGACCCCGCACACTCACACGAGCCCGTCAGGTGTCCATAAAATCACATGTATGTAGATATCGAATGTTTGTGTTGTGATAGAAAAAGAGAGAAACATTGTGATTGATACAGCCTTATCTAAATTTCCACAGCAAGATCCTTCGATTTATACCTTCAGAATCATTTTTTGTTTTTACCCTTATTGTGTGGCTATCCAGCTTAGTACGATATCGCGTTGCCTGATTGCTGCATGTTTCTTTTAACATTCGAAGCCATATTGTTTCCTCTTGCAGAAATGGAAACAAACCCAGGTCAATGGACTTGGCACAGCTATCACTGTAGCTGTACTTTCTGGGCCCTGCTTGTCAGATACAGTTCATGAAAATCCAAATGAACAGAATCACCCCACCAGCTGTTTCAAAATTCTGATTAACTGACTGAGGGTATAGGTAGTATTGTAGTAGGAAGAAAGCTGAGGACGTTTTGTTTGTATTCCAATGCCCAGAGAGGTAAAATTCACA
Organism: Loripinus fragilis; assembly: GCA_964019695.1. NCBI lineage: Eukaryota > Metazoa > Mollusca > Bivalvia > Lucinida > Lucinidae > Loripinus > Loripinus fragilis. Next base: position 77,991,989 of record OZ026516.1, read on the forward strand.
CTCTTACATACATCTCCATGCTGCTACTCATGAATTCTGCTTATTTCGAGTCAAGTCGGAAATTCTCCAGTAGCCTTTTTGAATCATTTATTCTTGATTATATCGAATTTTCCTTCAATCACTTCCAGTCGCATATGTAGTCCAGGGCCTCCTATCTCTTGCTCTTCTCCTGTGTCACAAGCTGCATCAACTAAACACAAACCTTTGTTCGCTAACATGAAGATCCTAAATGTGAATTTCCAATCTGTTGAAGAACAAGAGAGAAGAGGTTGGGAATCAGATTGATTATTTCGACATATGCGTGATCATTTGGACCGGAATACACAGCTCAGAGATCTTCCAATTTTGGTTAAGATGTGATCTCAACCTTCCGGACATCAGTTGGGACACACGCACAGTCAAAGGAAACCAAAATTCTGCACAGATAAATAATAGATTCTTTGACAACATCCAGAACATTTACTGTAGTTTGGAGAAAAAAGGTCACACTGCCAACCAGGACAGAAAGTACCCTTAACCTATCCCTGACAAATCACCCTTCTCTTGTTTACAAATGCACCACTCTCCCAGGTATTGGTGACCATGGCATTGTGTATACAGAGTCCAATGCTACCCCAAAAGGACCAAACTGTCAAGAGGAAGATTATATCTGGAAAAAGGCTGACACGATTAAGGTAACATCAGAGGCACTTACCTATCAGATGCAGTTTCTTGAGAAGTACTCTCTCTTAAGTTTCATTTAAGAAACATAGGACGATTTAAAATCAACCTTGATGGAAGCCCTTGACGCCTGCGTACCTAAACAAATTACAACAGCAAGGTACAACCAACCCTGGATAACCCGCAAACTGAACCAACCAATCTGGAGAAAGTAAAGAGCCTTTAAAAAGCAAAAATGACATGGAATGCCAAGAACACAAAGCACTATGACAAGCTGAAAAACATCACAGAAGAAGGCTTTTAAATCAGCGTACAACTCTTGCTTGAATAACATTGTGGATCGAGATTCGCAAGAAAATCCCTCCTTGAAATAAACACAATTAAGGAGCTGCATCAAAAGTAAGAAAAGAGACAACACTGGTGTATCTCCACTCAAGGTGAAGAATGGGATAACCTACTCGGATAGTACTATGCAAGTGATTACCCCAATTGAGCAGTTTGTATCTGTTTTCAATAAGGATGAAGATGCATCAACGATACCAGACATGGGACGTAGGCCATATCCCTCATTTGACAACATCATTGTCACCGAGGAGGGCGTATGTAAGCTGCTTTCTACTCTCCATGTACATAAGGCTATGGGTCCAGATGAGATTCCATCTAGACTCCTAAAAGAGGGCTTATACTTCATACTCCCGGTCCCGAAATTCGCCAGCATGTAGCCTACATATATATTGATACCCCGTGCGCCTATCCTCCCTTCTACCCTTCTATAAGATATGCATGATCTTTCAACTCAGCTCTGCTTACTCAACTCATCAAGCTGAGCAAAATAAGCATTTTTCGCCCTTTTTCGGAGTGAAATTAACCATGCCACCGAGCTCAGGTTACTCAACTCATCCAGCTCAGCTTACAACTTATGCTACTTAACTTACCTAAGTTGAGTTGGATAAGTTGAACTGTAAGTCAGCGGTCAGTATATTTATAATATATATATATATAACTATAACAAACATACATGTGATAGGTCCCTATATTCTAAGTTCTAAGTTGAGTAAGTTGCCATAGCTGTCTATTATAGCCGATGAGTTCGGTAAGTTGGGTCGTCAAACAATGATATGTATCCAGATGCTTCAATGGCTGAGCTAAGTTCGGTAAGTTATAATAGCTGCGCATATGTTAGGATGAGTTGGTGATATGTGTCCAGATACTTCAATGGCTGAGCTAAGTTCGGTAAGTTATAATAGCTGCACATATGTTAGGATGAGTTGGTCATGAGTATAACATTGGACCATTATATGCAGCAAGATGCAAGCTAAGTTCGATGAGTTGAGTAAGCTAAGCAAGCTGAGTTCGATAAGTTAAAAGATAAGTTCGATAAGTTGGATGAGTTGGGTAATTTGATGAGTTGGATAAGTTGAGTTCGGTAAGTTATAATAGCTGCGCATATGTTAGGATGAGTTGGTGATATGTGTCCAGATACTTCAATGGCTGAGCTAAGTTCGGTAAGTTATAATAGCTGCACATATGTTAGGATGAGTTGGTCATGAGTATAACATTGGACCATTATATGCAGCAAGATGCAAGCTAAGTTCGATGAGTTGAGTAAGCTAAGCAAGCTGAGTTCGATAAGTTAAAAGATAAGTTCGATAAGTTGGATGAGTTGGGTAATTTGATGAGTTGGATAAGTTGAGAATGAGTTCGATGAGTTGGATGAGTTGAGCTGTTCGATGAGGTGGGTAAGTTGGATGAGTTGAGGATGAGTTCGATGAGTTCGCTAAGTTGGACTGTAAGTTCGATGAGTTGGCTAAGTTGGAATGTAAGTTCGATGAGTTGGCTAAGTTGGAATGTAAGTTCGATGAGTTCGATGAGTTGGATAAGTTGGACTGTAGGTTCGATGAGTTGGCTAAGTTAAGGATGAGTTCGATGAGTTGGATAAGTTGTACTGAAAGTTCGATGAGTTGGCTAAGTTGGAATGTAAGTTCGATGAGTTGGATAAGTTGACGATGAGTTGGATAAGTTGTACTGTAAGTTGGATGAGTTGGCTAAGTTGTACTGTAAGTTCGATGAGTTGGCTAAGTTGAGGATGAGTTCGATAAGTTGGGTAAGTTGTACTGTAAGTTGGATGAGTTGGCTAAGTTGAGGATGAGTTCGATGAGTTGGATAAGTTGTACTGTAAGTTGGATGAGTTGGCTAAGTTGTACTGTAAGTTCCATGAGTTGGCTAAGTTGTACTGTAAGTTCGATGAGTTGGCTAAGTTGAGGATGAGTTCGATAAGTTGGGTAAAGTGTACTGTAAGTTGGATGAGTTGGCTAAGTTGTACTGTAAGTTCGATGAGTTGGCTAAGTTGAGGATGAGTTCGATAAGTTGGGTAAGTTGGACTGTAAGTTCGATGAGTCAGATAAGTTGGAATGTAAGTTCGATAAGTTGGCTAAGTTGGAATGTAATTTCGATGAGTTGGATAAGTTGTACTGTAAGTTTGATGAGTTGGCTAAGTTGAGGATGAGTTCGATGAGTTGGATAAGTTATACTGTACGTTGGATGAGTTGGCTAAGTTGGAATGTAAGTTCGATGAGTTGGATAAGTTGAGGATGAGTTGGATAAGTTGTACTGTAAGTTGGATGAGTTGGCTAAGTTGAGGATAAGTTCGATGAGTTGGGTAAGCTGTACTGTAAGTTGGATGAGTTGGCTAAGTTGAGGATGAGTTCGCTGAGTTGGATAAGTTGTACTGTAAGTTGGATGAGTTGGATAGGTTGAGGATGAGTTCGATGAGTTGGCTAAGTTGTACTGTAAGTTTGATGAGTTGGCTAAGTTGTGGATGAGTTTGATGAGTTTGATAAGTTGTACTGTAAGTTGCATGAGTTGGCTAAGTTGGAATGTTAGTTCGATGAGTTGGATAAGTTGAGGATGAGTTCGATGAGTTGGATAAGTTGTACTGTAAGTTGGATGAGTTGGCTAAATTGTACTGTAAGTTCGATGAGTTGGCTAAGTTGTACTGTAAGTTCGATGAGTTAGATAAGTTGGAATGTAAGTTCGATGAGTTGGCTAAGTTGGAATGTAAGTTCGATGAGTTGGATAAGTTGAGGATGAGTTCGATGAGTTGGATAAGTTGGACAGTAAGTTGGATGAGTTGAATAAGTTGTACTGTAAGTTCGATGAGTTGGCTAAGTTAAGGATGAGTTCGATGAGTTGGATAAGTTGTACTGTAAGTTGGATGAGTTGGCTAAGTTGTACTGTAAGTTCGATGAGTTGGCTAAGTTGAGGATGAGTTTGATGAGTTGGGTAAGTTGTACTGTAAGTTGGATGAGTTGGCTAAGTTGTACTGTAAGTTCGATGAGTTGGCTAAGTTGAGGATGAGTTCGATAAGTTGGGTAAGTTGTACTGTAAGTTTGATGAGTTGGCTAAGTTGAGGATCAGTTCCATGAGTTGGATAAGTTGTACTGTAAGGTGGATGAGTTGGCTAAGTTGTACTGTAAGTTGGATGAGTTGGCTAAATTGTACTGTAAGTTCGATGAGTTGGCTAAGTTGAGGATGAGTTCGATAAGTTGGGTAAGTTGTACTGTAAGTTGGGTGAGTTGGCTAAGTTGGAATGTAAGTTCGATGAGTTGGCTAAGTTGGAATGTAAGTTCGATGAGTTGGATAAGTTGTACTGTAAGTTCGATGAGTTGGCTAAGTTGAGGATGAGTTCGATGAGTTGGCTAAGTTGTACTGTAAGTTGGATGAGTTGGCTAAGTTGGAATGTAAGTTCGATGAGTTGGATAAGTTGAAGATGAGTTGGATAAGTTGTACTGTAAGTTGGATGAGTTGGCTAAGTTGTAATGTAAGTTGGATGAGTTGGATAAGTTGAGGATGAGTTCGATAAGTTGGGTAAGTTGTACTGTAAGTTGGATGAGTTGGCTAAGTTGAGGATGAGTTCGATGAGTTGGATAAGTTGTACTGTAAGTTGGATGAGTTGGCTAAGTTGTACTGTAAGTTGGATGAGTTGGCTAAGTTGTACTGTAAGTTTGATGAGTTGGCTAAGTTGAGGATGAGTTCGATAAGTTGGGTAAGTTGTACTGTAAGTTGGGTGAGTTGGCTAAGTTGGAATGTAAGTTCGATGAGTTGGATAAGTTGTACTGTAAGTTCGATGAGTTGGCTAAGTTGAGGATGAGTTCGATGAGTTGGCTAAGTTGTACTGTAAGTTGGATGAGTTGGCTAAGTTGGAATGTAAGTTCGATGAGTTGGATAAGTTGACGATGAGTTGGATAAGTTGTACTGTAAGTTGGATGAGTTGGCTCAGTTGTACTGTAAGTTCGATGAGTTGGCTAAGTTGAGGATGAGTTCGATAAGTTGGGAAAGTTGTACTGTAAGTTGGATGAGTTGGCTAAGTTGAGGATGAGTTCGATGAGTTGGATAAGTTGTACTGTAAGTTGGATGAGTTGGCTAAGTTGTACTGTAAGTTCGATGAGTTGGCTAAGTTGTACTGTAAGTTCGATGAGTTGGCTAAGTTGAGGATGAGTTCGATAAGTTGGGTAAGTTGTACTGTAAGTTCGATGAGTTAGATAAGTTTGAATGTAAGTTCGATGAGTTGGCTAAGTTGGAATGTAAGTTCGATGAGTTGGATAAGTTGAGGATGAGTTCGATGAGTTGGATAAGTTGGACGGTAAGTTGGATGAGTTGGATAAGTTGTAATATAAGTTCGATGAGTTGGCTAAGTTAAGGATGAGTTTGATGAGTTGGATAAGTTGTACTGTAAGTTGGATGAGTTGGCTAAGTTGTAATGTAAGTTCGATGAGTTGGCTAAGTTGAGGATGAGTTGGGTAAGTTGTACTGTAAGTTGGATGAGTTGGCTAAGTTGTACTGTAAGTTTGATGAGTTGGCTAAGTTGAGGATGAGTTCGATAAGTTGGGTAAGTTGTACTGTAAGTTCGATGAGTTGGCTATGTTGAGGATGAGTTCGATGAGTTGGATAAGTTGTACTGTAAGTTGGATGAGTTGGCTTAGTTGTACTGTAAGTTTGATGAGTTGGATAAGTTGTACTGTAAGTTCGATGAGTTGGCTAAGTTGAGGATGAGTTCGATAAGTTGGGTAAGTTGGAATGTAAGTTCGATGAGTTGGCTAAGTTGGAATGTAAGTTCGATGAGTTGGATAAGTTGTACTGTAAGTTCGATGAGTTGGCTAAGTTGTACTGTAAGTTCGATGAGTTGGATAAGTTGAGGATGAGTTCGATGAGTTGGCTAAGTTGTACTGTAAGTTCGATGAGTTGGCTAAGTTGAGGATGAGTTCGATGAGTTGGATAAGTTGTACTGTAAGTTAGATAAGTTGGCTAAGTTGAGGATGAGTTCGATGAGTTGAATAAGTTGAGGATGAGTTCGATAAGTCGGGTAAGTTGGAATATAAGTTCGATGAGTTGGCTAAGTTGAGGATGAGTTCGATAAGTTGGGTAAGTTGTACTGTAAGTTGGGTGAGTTGGCTAAGTTGGAATGTAAGTTCGATGAGTTGGATAAGTTGTACTGTAAGTTCGATGAGTTGGCTAATTTGAGGATGAGTTCGATAAGTTGGGTAAGTTGTACTGTAAGTTGGAGGAGTTGGCTAAGTTGAGGATGAGTTCGATGAGTTGGATAAGTTGTACTGTAAGTTGGATGAGTTGGCTAAGTTGTACTGTAAGTTCGATGAGTTGGCTAAGTTGAGGATGAGTTCGATGAGTTGGATAAGTTGTATTGTAAGTTAGATAAGTTGGCTAAGTTGAGGATGAGTTCGATGAGTTGGATAAGTTGAGGATGAGTTCGATAAGTTGGGTAAGTTGGAATATAAGTTTGATGAGTTGGCTAAGTTGGAATGTAAGTTCGATGAGTTGGATAAGTTGTACTGTAAGTTCGATGAGTTGGCTAAGTTAAGGATGAGTTCGATGAGTTGGCTAAGTTGTACTGTAAGTTGGATGAGTTGGCTAAGTTGGAATGTAAGTTCGATGAGTTGGATAAGTTGAAGATGAGTTGGATAAGTTGTACTGTAAGTTGGATGAGTTGGCTAAGTTGTAATGTAAGTTGGATGAGTTGGATAAGTTGAGGATGAGTTCGATAAGTTGGGTAAGTTGTACTGTAAGTTGGATGAGTTGGCTAAGTTGAGGATGAGTTCGATGAGTTGGATAAGTTGTACTGTAAGTTGGATGAGTTGGCTAAGTTGTACTGTAAGTTGGATGAGTTGGCTAAGTTGTACTGTAAGTTTGATGAGTTGGCTAAGTTGAGGATGAGTTCGATAAGTTGGGTAAGTTGTACTGTAAGTTGGGTGAGTTGGCTAAGTTGGAATGTAAGTTCGATGAGTTGGATAAGTTGTACTGTAAGTTCGATGAGTTGGCTCAGTTGAGGATGAGTTCGATGAGTTGGCTAAGTTGTACTGTAAGTTGGATGAGTTGGCTAAGTTGGAATGTAAGTTCGATGAGTTGGATAAGTTGAGGATGAGTTGGATAAGTTGTACTGTAAGTTGTACTGTAAGTTGGATGAGTTGGCTTAGTTGTACTGTAGTTTTGATGAGTTGGATAAGTTGTACTGTAAGTTCGATGAGTTGGCTAAGTTGAGGATGAGTTCGATGAGTTGGACGGTAAGTTGGATGAGTTGAATAAGTTGAGGATGAGTTCGATGAGTTGGATAAGTTGTACTGTAAGTTGGATGAGTTGGCTAAGTTGAGGATGAGTTCGATGAGTTGGATAAGTTGTACTGTAAGTTGGATGAATTGGCTAAGTTGTACTGTAAGTTCGATGAGTTGGCTAAGTTGAGGATGAGTTCGATGAGTTGGATAAGTTGTATTGTAAGTTAGATAAGTTGGCTAAGTTGAGGATGAAATCGATGAGTTGGATAAGTTGAGGATGAGTTCGATAAGTTGGGTAAGTTGGAATATAAGTTTGATGAGTTGGCTAAGTTGGAATGTAAGTTCGATGAGTTGGATAAGTTGTACTGTAAGTTCGATGAGTTGGCTAAGTTGAGGATGAGTTCGATGAGTTGGCTAAGTTGTACTGTAAGTTGGATGAGTTGGCTAAGTTGGAATGTAAGTTCGATGAGTTGGATAAGTTGAAGATGAGTTGGATAAGTTGTACTGTAAGTTGGATGAGTTGGCTAAGTTGTAATGTAAGTTGGATGAGTTGGATAAGTTGAGGATGAGTTCGATAAGTTGGGTAAGTTGTACTGTAAGTTGGATGAGTTGGCTAAGTTGAGGATGAGTTCGATGAGTTGGATAAGTTGTACTGTAAGTTGGATGAGTTGGCTAAGTTGTACTGTAAGTTGGATGAGTTGGCTAAGTTGTACTGTAAGTTTGATGAGTTGGCTAAGTTGAGGATGAGTTCGATAAGTTGGGTAAGTTGTACTGTAAGTTGGGTGAGTTGGCTAAGTTGGAATGTAAGTTCGATGAGTTGGATAAGTTGTACTGTAAGTTCGATGAGTTGGCTCAGTTGAGGATGAGTTCGATGAGTTGGCTAAGTTGTACTGTAAGTTGGATGAGTTGGCTAAGTTGGAATGTAAGTTCGATGAGTTGGATAAGTTGAGGATGAGTTGGATAAGTTGTACTGTAAGTTGTACTGTAAGTTGGATGAGTTGGCTTAGTTGTACTGTAGTTTTGATGAGTTGGATAAGTTGTACTGTAAGTTCGATGAGTTGGCTAAGTTGAGGATGAGTTCGATGAGTTGGACGGTAAGTTGGATGAGTTGAATAAGTTGAGGATGAGTTCGATGAGTTGGATAAGTTGTACTGTAAGTTGGATGAGTTGGATAAGTTGAGGATGAGTTCGATGAGTTGGCTAAGTCGTACTGTAAGTTTGATGAGTTGGCTTAGTTGGAATGTACGTTCGATGAGTTGGCTAAGTTGAGGATGAGTTCGATGAGTTGGATAAGTTGTACTGTAAGTTGGATGAGTTGGCTAAGTTGTAATGTAAGTTCGATGAGTTGGCTAAGTTGAGGATGAGTTGGGTAAGTTGTACTGTAAGTTGGATGAGTTGGCTAAGTTGTACTGTAAGTTTGATGAGTTGGCTAAGTTGAGGATGAGTTCGATAAGTTGGGTAAGTTGTACTGTAAGTTCGATGAGTTGGCTATGTTGAGGATGAGTTCGATGAGTTGGATAAGTTGTACTGTAAGTTGGATGAGTTGGCTTAGTTGTACTGTAAGTTTGATGAGTTGGATAAGTTGTACTGTAAGTTCGATGAGTTGGCTAAGTTGAGGATGAGTTCGATAAGTTGGGTAAGTTGGAATGTAAGTTCGATGAGTTGGCTAAGTTGGAATGTAAGTTCGATGAGTTGGATAAGTTGTACTGTAAGTTCGATGAGTTGGCTAAGTTGTACTGTAAGTTCGATGAGTTGGATAAGTTGAGGATGAGTTCGATGAGTTGGCTAAGTTGTACTGTAAGTTCGATGAGTTGGCTAAGTTGAGGATGAGTTCGATGAGTTGGATAAGTTGTACTGTAAGTTAGATAAGTTGGCTAAGTTGAGGATGAGTTCGATGAGTTGAATAAGTTGAGGATGAGTTCGATAAGTCGGGTAAGTTGGAATATAAGTTCGATGAGTTGGCTAAGTTGAGGATGAGTTCGATAAGTTGGGTAAGTTGTACTGTAAGTTGGGTGAGTTGGCTAAGTTGGAATGTAAGTTCGATGAGTTGGATAAGTTGTACTGTAAGTTCGATGAGTTGGCTAATTTGAGGATGAGTTCGATAAGTTGGGTAAGTTGTACTGTAAGTTGGAGGAGTTGGCTAAGTTGAGGATGAGTTCGATGAGTTGGATAAGTTGTACTGTAAGTTGGATGAGTTGGCTAAGTTGTACTGTAAGTTCGATGAGTTGGCTAAGTTGAGGATGAGTTCGATGAGTTGGATAAGTTGTATTGTAAGTTAGATAAGTTGGCTAAGTTGAGGATGAGTTCGATGAGTTGGATAAGTTGAGGATGAGTTCGATAAGTTGGGTAAGTTGGAATATAAGTTTGATGAGTTGGCTAAGTTGGAATGTAAGTTCGATGAGTTGGATAAGTTGTACTGTAAGTTCGATGAGTTGGCTAAGTTAAGGATGAGTTCGATGAGTTGGCTAAGTTGTACTGTAAGTTGGATGAGTTGGCTAAGTTGGAATGTAAGTTCGATGAGTTGGATAAGTTGAAGATGAGTTGGATAAGTTGTACTGTAAGTTGGATGAGTTGGCTAAGTTGTAATGTAAGTTGGATGAGTTGGATAAGTTGAGGATGAGTTCGATAAGTTGGGTAAGTTGTACTGTAAGTTGGATGAGTTGGCTAAGTTGAGGATGAGTTCGATGAGTTGGATAAGTTGTACTGTAAGTTGGATGAGTTGGCTAAGTTGTACTGTAAGTTGGATGAGTTGGCTAAGTTGTACTGTAAGTTTGATGAGTTGGCTAAGTTGAGGATGAGTTCGATAAGTTGGGTAAGTTGTACTGTAAGTTGGGTGAGTTGGCTAAGTTGGAATGTAAGTTCGATGAGTTGGATAAGTTGTACTGTAAGTTCGATGAGTTGGCTCAGTTGAGGATGAGTTCGATGAGTTGGCTAAGTTGTACTGTAAGTTGGATGAGTTGGCTAAGTTGGAATGTAAGTTCGATGAGTTGGATAAGTTGAGGATGAGTTGGATAAGTTGTACTGTAAGTTGTACTGTAAGTTGGATGAGTTGGCTTAGTTGTACTGTAGTTTTGATGAGTTGGATAAGTTGTACTGTAAGTTCGATGAGTTGGCTAAGTTGAGGATGAGTTCGATGAGTTGGACGGTAAGTTGGATGAGTTGAATAAGTTGAGGATGAGTTCGATGAGTTGGATAAGTTGTACTGTAAGTTGGATGAGTTGGCTAAGTTGAGGATGAGTTCGATGAGTTGGATAAGTTGTACTGTAAGTTGGATGAATTGGCTAAGTTGTACTGTAAGTTCGATGAGTTGGCTAAGTTGAGGATGAGTTCGATGAGTTGGATAAGTTGTATTGTAAGTTAGATAAGTTGGCTAAGTTGAGGATGAAATCGATGAGTTGGATAAGTTGAGGATGAGTTCGATAAGTTGGGTAAGTTGGAATATAAGTTTGATGAGTTGGCTAAGTTGGAATGTAAGTTCGATGAGTTGGATAAGTTGTACTGTAAGTTCGATGAGTTGGCTAAGTTGAGGATGAGTTCGATGAGTTGGCTAAGTTGTACTGTAAGTTGGATGAGTTGGCTAAGTTGGAATGTAAGTTCGATGAGTTGGATAAGTTGAAGATGAGTTGGATAAGTTGTACTGTAAGTTGGATGAGTTGGCTAAGTTGTAATGTAAGTTGGATGAGTTGGATAAGTTGAGGATGAGTTCGATAAGTTGGGTAAGTTGTACTGTAAGTTGGATGAGTTGGCTAAGTTGAGGATGAGTTCGATGAGTTGGATAAGTTGTACTGTAAGTTGGATGAGTTGGCTAAGTTGTACTGTAAGTTGGATGAGTTGGCTAAGTTGTACTGTAAGTTTGATGAGTTGGCTAAGTTGAGGATGAGTTCGATAAGTTGGGTAAGTTGTACTGTAAGTTGGGTGAGTTGGCTAAGTTGGAATGTAAGTTCGATGAGTTGGATAAGTTGTACTGTAAGTTCGATGAGTTGGCTCAGTTGAGGATGAGTTCGATGAGTTGGCTAAGTTGTACTGTAAGTTGGATGAGTTGGCTAAGTTGGAATGTAAGTTCGATGAGTTGGATAAGTTGAGGATGAGTTGGATAAGTTGTACTGTAAGTTGTACTGTAAGTTGGATGAGTTGGCTTAGTTGTACTGTAGTTTTGATGAGTTGGATAAGTTGTACTGTAAGTTCGATGAGTTGGCTAAGTTGAGGATGAGTTCGATGAGTTGGACGGTAAGTTGGATGAGTTGAATAAGTTGAGGATGAGTTCGATGAGTTGGATAAGTTGTACTGTAAGTTGGATGAGTTGGATAAGTTGAGGATGAGTTCGATGAGTTGGCTAAGTCGTACTGTAAGTTTGATGAGTTGGCTTAGTTGGAATGTACGTTCGATGAGTTGGCTAAGTTGAGGATGAGTTCGATGAGTTGGATAAGTTGTACTGTAAGTTGGATGAGTTGGCTAAGTTGTACTGTAAGTTCGATGAGTTGGCTAAGTTGAGGATGAGTTCGATGAGTTGGATAAGTTGGACGGTAAGTTGGATGAGTTGGATAAGTTGAGGATGAGTTCGATGAGTTGGATAAGTTGTACTGTAAGTTGGATGAGTTGGATAAGTTGAGGATGAGTTCGATGAGTTGGCTAAGTTGTACTGTAAGTTTGATGAGTTGGCTAAGTTGAGGATGAGTTCGATAAGTTGGATAAGTTGTACTGTAAGTTGGATGAGTTGGATAAGTTGTACTGTAAGTTGGATGAGTTGGCTAAGTTGTACTGTAAGTTCGATGAGTTGGCTAAGTTGAGGATGAGTTCGATAAGTTGGGTAAGTTGTACTGTAAGTTGGATGAGTTGGCTAAGTTGGAATGTAAGTTCGATGAGTTGGATAAGTTGTACTGTAAGTTCGATGAGTTGGCTAAGTTGTACTGTAAGTTCGATGAGTTGGATAAGTTGAGGATGAGTTCGATGAGTTGGCTAAGTTGTACTGTAAGTTGGATGATTTGGCTAAGTTGGAATGTAAGTTCGATGGGTTGGATAAGTTGAGGATGAGTTGGATAAGTTGTACTGTAAGTTGGATGAGTTGGCTCAGTTGTACTGTAAGTTCGATGAGTTGGCTAAGTTGAGGATGAGTTCGATAAGTTGGGTAAGTTGTACTGTAAGTTGGATGAGTTGGCTAAGTTGAAGATGAGTTCGATGAGTTGGATAAGTTGTACTGTAAGTTGGATGAGTTGGCTAAGTTGTACTGTAAGTTGGATGAGTTGGCTAAGTTGTACTGTAAGTTCGATGAGTTGGCTAAGTTGAGGATGAGTTCGATAAGTTGGGTAAGTTGGACTGTAAGTTCGATGAGTCAGATAAGTTGGAATGTAAGTTCGATAAGTTGGCTAAGTTGGAATGTAAGTTCGATGAGTTGGATAAGTTGCACTGTAAGTTCGATGAGTTGGCTAAGTTGGAATGTAAGTTCGATGAGTTGGATAAGTTGTACTGTAAGTTCGATGAGTTGGCTAAGTTGTACTGTAAGTTCGATGAGTTGGATAAGTTGAGGATGAGTTCGATGAGTTGGCTAAGTTGTACTGTAAGTTCGATGAGTTGGCTTAGTTGAGGATGAGTTCGATGAGTTGAATAAGTTGAGGATGAGTTCGATAAGTCGGGTAAGTTGGAATATAAGTTCGATGAGTTGGCTAAGTTGAGGATGAGTTCGATAAGTTGGGTAAGTTGTACTGTAAGTTGGGTGAGTTGGCTAAGTTGGAATGTAAGTTCGATGAGTTGGATAAGTTGTACTGTAAGTTCGATGAGTTGGCTAATTTGAGGATGAGTTCGATAAGTTGGGTAAGTTGTACTGTAAGTTGGAGGAGTTGGCTAAGTTGAGGATGAGTTCGATGAGTTGGATAAGTTGTACTGTAAGTTGGATGAGTTGGCTAAGTTGTACTGTAAGTTCGATGAGTTGGCTAAGTTGAGGATGAGTTCGATGAGTTGGATAAGTTGTACTGTAAGTTAGATAAGTTGGCTAAGTTGAGGATGAGTTCGATGAGTTGAATAAGTTGAGGATGAGTTCGATAAGTCGGGTAAGTTGGAATATAAGTTCGATGAGTTGGCTAAGTTGAGGATGAGTTCGATAAGTTGGGTAAGTTGTACTGTAAGTTGGGTGAGTTGGCTAAGTTGGAATGTAAGTTCGATGAGTTGGATAAGTTGTACTGTAAGTTCGATGAGTTGGCTAATTTGAGGATGAGTTCGATAAGTTGGGTAAGTTGTACTGTAAGTTGGAGGAGTTGGCTAAGTTGAGGATGAGTTCGATGAGTTGGATAAGTTGTACTGTAAGTTGGATGAGTTGGCTAAGTTGTACTGTAAGTTCGATGAGTTGGCTAAGTTGAGGATGAGTTCGATGAGTTGGATAAGTTGTACTGTAAGTTAGATAAGTTGGCTAAGTTGAGGATGAGTTCGATGAGTTGGATAAGTTGAGGATGAGTTCGATAAGTTGGGTAAGTTGGAATATAAGTTCGATGAGTTGGCTAAGTTGGAATGTAAGTTCGATGAGTTGGATAAGTTGTACTGTAAGTTCGATGAGTTGGCTAAGTTGAGGATGAGTTCGATGAGTTGGCTAAGTTGTACTGTAAGTTCGATGAGTTGGCTAAGTTGGAATGTAAGTTCGATGAGTTTGATAAGTTGAAGATGAGTTGGATAAGTTGTACTGTAAGTTGGATGAGTTGGCTAAGTTGTAATGTAAGTTGGATGAGTTGGATAAGTTGAGGATGAGTTCGATAAGTTGGGTAAGTTGTACTGTAAGTTGGATGAGTTGGCTAAGTTGAGGATGAGTTCGATGAGTTGGATAAGTTGTACTGTAAGTTGGATGAGTTGGCTAAGTTGTACTGTAAGTTGGATGAGTTGGCTAAGTTGAGGATGAGTTCGATAAGTTGGGTAAGTTGTACTGTAAGTTGGGTGAGTTGGCTAAGTTGGAATGTAAGTTCGATGAGTTGGATAAGTTGTACTGTAAGTTCGATGAGTTGGCTAAGTTGAGGATGAGTTCGATGAGTTGGCTAAGTTGTACTGTAAGTTGGATGAGTTGGCTAAGTTGGAATGTAAGTTCGATGAGTTGGATAAGTTGAGGATGAGTTGGATAAGTTGTACTGTAAGTTGTACTGTAAGTTGGATCAGTTGGCTTAGTTGTACTGTAAGTTTGATGAGTTGGATAAGTTGTACTGTAAGTTCGATGAGTTGGCTAAGTTGAGGATGAGTTCGATGAGTTGGACGGTAAGTTGGATGAGTTGAATAAGTTGAGGATGAGTTCGATGAGTTGGATAAGTTGTACTGTAAGTTGGATGAATTGGATAAGTTGAGGATGAGTTCGATGAGTTGGCTAAGTTGTACTGTAAGTTTGATGAGTTGGCTTAGTTGGAATGTACGTTCGATGAGTTGGCTAAGTTGAGGATGAGTTCGATGAGTTGGATAAGTTGTACTGTAAGTTGGATGAGTTGGCTAAGTTGTACTGTAAGTTCGATGAGTTGGCTAAGTTGAGGATGAGTTCGATGAGTTGGATAAGTTGGACGGTAAGTTGGATGAGTTGGATAAGTTGAGGATGAGTTTGATGAGTTGGATAAGTTGTACTGTAAGTTGGATGAGTTGGATAAGTTGAGGATGAGTTAGATGAGTTGGCTAAGTTGTACTGTAAGTTTGTTGAGTTGGCTAAGTTGAGGATGAGTTCGATAAGTTGGATAAGTTGTACTGTAAGTTGGATGAGTTGGATAAGTTGTACTGTAAGTTGGATGAGTTGGCTAAGTTGTACTGTAAGTTCGATGAGTTGGCTAAGTTGAGGATGAGTTCGATAAGTTGGGTAAGTTGTACTGTAAGTTGGATGAGTTGGCTAAGTTGGAATGTAAGTTCGATGAGTTGGATAAGCTGTACTGTAAGTTCGATGAGTTGGCTAAGTTGTACTGTAAGTTCGATGAGTTGGATAAGTTGAGGATGAGTTCGATGAGTTGGCTAAGTTGTACTGTAAGTTGGATGATTTGGCTAAGTTGGAATGTAAGTTCGATGGGTTGGATAAGTTGAGGATGAGTTGGATAAGTTGAACTGTAAGTTGGATGAGTTGGCTCAGTTGTACTGTAAGTTCGATGAGTTGGCTAAGTTGAGGATGAGTTCGATAAGTTGGGTAAGTTGTACTGTAAGTTGGATGAGTTGGCTAAGTTGAAGATGAGTTCGATGAGTTGGATAAGTTGTACTGTAAGTTGGATGAGTTGGCTAAGTTGTACTGTAAGTTGGATGAGTTGGCTAAGTTGTACTGTAAGTTCGATGAGTTGGCTAAGTTGAGGATGAGTTCGATAAGTTGGGTAAGTTGGACTGTAAGTTCGATGAGTCAGATAAGTTGGAATGTAAGTTCGATAAGTTGGCTAAGTTGGAATGTAAGTTCGATGAGTTGGATAAGTTGTACTGTAAGTTTGATGAGTTGGCTAAGTTGAGGATGAGTTCGATAAGTTGGGTAAGTTTTACTGTAAGTTGGATGAGTTGGCTAAGTTGTACTGTAAGTTGGATGAGTTGGCTAAGTTGAGGATGAGTTCGATGAGTTGGATAAGTTGTACTGTAATTTCGATGAGTTGGCTAAGTTGGAATGTAAGTTTGATGAGTTGGATAAGTTGAGGATGAGTTTGATGAGTTGGATAAGTTGTACTGTAAGTTGGATTAGTTGGCTAGGTTGTACTGTAAGTTCGATGAGTTTGCTAAGTTGAGGATGAGTTCGATTAGTTGGGTAAGTTGTACTGTAAGTTCGATGAGTTAGATAAGTTGGAATGTAAGTTCGATGAGTTGGCTTAGTTGGAATGTAAGTTCGATGAGTTGGATAAGTTGAGGATGAGTTCGATGAGTTGGATAAGTTGGACGGTAAGTTGGATGAGTTGGATAAGTTGAGGATGAGTTCGATGAGTTGGATAAGTTGTACTGTAAGTTGGATGAGTTGGATAAGTTGAGGATGAGTTCGATGAGTTGGCTAAGTTGTACTGTAAGTTTGATGAGTTGGCTAAGTTGAGAATGAGTTTGATGAGTTGGATAAGTTGTACTGTAAGTTGGAGGATTTGGCGAAGTTGGAATGTAAGTTCGATGAGTTGGATAAGTTGAGGATGAGTTTGATGAGTTGGATAAGTTGTACTGTAAGTTGGATGAGTTGGCTAAGTTGTACTGTAAGTTCGATGGATGGCTAAGTTGAGGATGAGTTCGATAAGTTGGGTAAGTTGTACTGTAAGTTCGATGAGTTAGATAAGTTGGAATGTAAGTTCGATGAGTTGGCTAATTTGGAATGTAAGTTCGATGAGTTGGATAAGTTGAGGATGAGTTCGATGAGTTGGATAAGTTGGACAGTAAGTTGGATGAGTTGGATAAGTTGTACTGTAAGTTCGATGAGTTGGCTAAGTTAAGGATGAGTTCGATGAGTTGGATAAGATGTTCTGTAAGTTGGATGAGTTGGCTAAGTTGTACTGTAAGTTCGATGAGTTGGCTAAGTTGAGGATGAGTTTGATGAGTTGGGTAAGTTGTACTGTAAGTTGGATGAGTTGGCTAAGTTGTACTGTAAGTTCGATGAGTTGGCTAAGTTGAGGATGAGTTCGATAAGTTGGGTAAGTTGTACTGTAAGTTGGATGAGTTGGCTAAGTTGAGGATGAGTTCGATGAGTTGGATAAGTTGTACAGTAAGGTGGATGAGTAGTCTAAGTTGTACTGTAAGTTGGATGAGTTTGCTAAATTGTACTGTAAGTTCGATGAGTTGGCTAAGTTGAGGATGAGTTCGATAAGTTGGGTAAGTTGTACTGTAAGTTGGGTGAGTGGCTAAGTTGAATTGTAAGTTCGATGAGTTGGATAAGTTGTACTGTAAGTTCGATGAGTTGGCTAAGTTGAGGATGAGTTCGATGAGTTGGCTAAGTTGTACTGTAAGTTGGATGAGTTGGCTAAGTTGGAATGTACGTTCGATGAGTTGGATAAGTTGAGGATGAGTTGGATAAGTTGTACTGTAAGTTGGATGAGTTGGCTAAGTTGTACTGTAAGTTCGATGAGTTGGCTAAGTTGAGGATGAGTTTGATAAGTTGGGTAAGTTGTACTGTAAGTTGGATGAGTTGGCTAAGTTGAGGATGAGTTTGATAAGTTGGGTAAGTTGTACTGTAAGTTCGATGAGTTGGATAAGTTGAACTGTAAGTTGGATGAGTTGGCTAAGTTGTACTGTAAGTTCGATGAGTTGGCTAAGTTGTACTGTAAGTTCGATGAGTTGGCTAAGTTGAGGATGAGTTCGATAAGTTGGGTAAGTTTTACTGTAAGTTGGATGAGTTGGCTAAGTTGTACTGTAAGTTGGATGAGTTGGCTAAGTTGAGGATGAGTTCGATGAGTTGGATAAGTTGTACTGTAATTTCGATGAGTTGGCTAAGTTGGAATGTAAGTTTGATGAGTTGGATAAGTTGAGGATGAGTTCGATGAGTTGGATAAGTTGTACTGTAAGTTGGATTAGTTGGCTAGGTTGTACTGTAAGTTCGATGAGTTTGCTAAGTTGAGGATGTGTTCGATAAGTTGGGTAAGTTGTACTGTAAGATCGATGAATTAGATAAGTTGGAATGTAAGTTCGATGAGTTGGCTAAGTTGGAATGTAAGTTCGATGAGTTGGATAAGTTGAGGATGAGTTCGATGAGTTGGATAAGTTGGACGGTAAGTTGGATGAGTTGGATAAGTTGAGGATGAGTTCGATGAGTTGGATAAGTTGTACTGTAAGTTGGATGAGTTGGATAAGTTGAGGATGAGTTCGATGAGTTGGCTAAGTTGTACTGTAAGTTATATGAGTTGGCTAAGTTGAGAATGAGTTTGATGAGTTGGATAAGTTGTACTGTAAGTTGGAGGATTTGGCTAAGTTGGAATGTAAGTTCGATGAGTTGGATAAGTTGAGGATGAGTTCGATGAGTTGGATAAGTTGCACTGTAAACTGGATGAGTGGGCTAAGTTGTACTGTAAGTTCGATGAGTTGGCTAAGTTGAGGATGAGTTCGATAAGTTGGGTAGGTTGTACTGTAAGTTCGATGAGTTAGATAAGTTGGAATGTAAGTTTGATGAGTTGGCTAAGTTGGAATGTAAGTTCGATGAGTTGGATAAGTTGAGGATGAGTTCGATGAGTTGGATAAGTTGGACAGTAAGTTGGATGAGTTGGATAAGTTGTACTGTAAGTTCGATGAGTTGGCTAAGTTGTACTGTACGTTCGATGAGTTGGCTAAGTTGAGGATGAGTTCGATAAGTTGGGTAAGTTGTACTGTAAGTTGGGTGAGTTGGCTAAGTTGAGGATGAGTTCGATGAGTTGGATAAGTTGTACTGTAATTTCGATGAGTTGGCTAAGTTGGAATGTAAGTTCGATGAGTTGGATAAGTTGAGGATGAGTTCGATAAGTTGGGTAAGTTGTACTGTAAGTTGGATGAGTTGGCTAAGTTGAGGATGAGTTCGATGGGTTGGATAAGTTGTACTGTAAGGTGGATGAGTTGGCTAAGTTGTACTGTAAGTTGGATTAGTTGGCTAAATTGTACTGTAAGTTCGATGAGTTGGCTAAGTTGAGGATGAGTTCGATGAGATGGATAAGTTGGACGGTAAGTTGGATGAGTTGGATAAGTTGAGGATGAGTTCGATGAGTTGGATAAGTTGTACTGTAAGTTGGATGAGTTGGATAAGTTGAGGATGACTTCGATGAGTTGGCTTAGTTGTACTGTAAGTTTGATGAGTTGGCTAAGTTGGAATGTACGTTCGATGAGTTGGTTAAGTTGAGGATGAGTTCGATGAGTGGGATAAGTTGTACTGTAAGTTGGATGAGTTGGCTAAGTTGTACTGTAAGTTCGATGAGTTGGCTAAGTTGAGGATGAGTTCGATGAGTTGGATAAGTTGGACGGTAAGTTGGATGAGTTGGATAAGTTGAGGATGAGTTCGATGAGTTGGATAAGTTGTACTGTAAGTTGGATGAGTTGGATAAGTTGAGGATGAGTTCGATGAGTTGGCTAAGTTGTACTGTAAGTTTGATGAGTTGGCTAAGTTGAGAATGAGTTTTATGAGTTGGATAAGTTGTACTGTAAGTTGGAGGATTTGGCTAAGTTGGAATGTAAGTTCGATGAGTTGGATAAGTTGAGGATGAGTTCGATGAGTTGGATAAGTTGTACTGTAAGTTGGATGAGTTGACTAAGTTGTACTGTAAGTTCGATGAGTTGGCTAAGTTGAGGATGAGTTCGATAAGTTGGGTAAGTTGTACTGTAAGTTCGATGATTAGATAAGTTGGAATGTAAGTTGGATGAGTTGGCTAAGTTGGAATGTAAGTTCGATGAGTTGGATAAGTTGAGGATGAGTTGGATGAGTTGGCTTAGTTGTACTGTAAGTTGGATGAGTTGGCTAAGTTGAGGATGAGTTCGATAAGTTGGGTAAGTTGTACTGTAAGTTCGATGATTAGATAAGTTGGAATGTAAGTTCGATGAGTTGGCTAAGTTGGAATGTAAGTTCGATGATTTGGATAAGTTGAGGATGAGTTCGATGAGTTGGATAAGTTGGACGGTAAGTTGGATAAGTTGTACTGTAAGTTCGATGAGTTGGCTAAGTTAAGGATGAGTTCAATGAGTTGGATAAGTTGTACTGTAAGTTGGATGAGTTGGCTAAGTTGTACTGTAAGTTCGATGAGTTGGCTAAGTTGGAATGTAAGTTCGATGAGTTGGATAAGTTGAGGATGAGTTTGATAAGTTGGATAAGTTGTACTGTAAGTTGGTAGAGTTGGCTTAGTTGTACTGTAAGTTTGATGAGTTGGCTAAGTTGAGGATGAGTTTGATGAGATGGATAAGTTGGATGGTAAGTTGGATGAGTTGGATAAGTTGAGGATGAGTTCGATGAGTTGGATAAGTTGTACTGTAAGTTGGTTGAGTTGGATAAGTTGAGGATGAGTTCGATGAGTTGGCTAAGTTGTACTGTAAGTTTGATGAGTTGGCTTAGTTGGAATGTACGTTCGATGAGTTGGCTAAGTTGAGAATGAGTTCGATGAGTTGGATAAGTTGGACGGTAAGTTGGATGAGTTGGATAAGTTGAGGATGAGTTCGATGAGTTGGATAAGTTGTACTGTAAGTTGGATGAGTTGGATAAGTTGAGGATGAGTTCGATAAGTTGGCTAAGTTGTACTGTACGTTTGATGAGTTGGCTAAGTTGAGAATGAGTTTGATGAGTTGGATAAGTTGTACTGTAAGTTGGAGGATTTGGCTAAGTTGGAATGTAAGTTCGATGAGTTGGATAAGTTGAGGATGAGTTCGATGAGTTGGATAAGTTGTACTGTAAGTTGGATGAGTTGGCTTAGTTGTACTGTAAGTTCGATGAGTTGGCTAAGTTGAGGATGAGTTTGATAAGTTGGGTAAGTTGTACTGTAAGTTCGATGAGTTAGATAAGTTGGAATGTAAGTTCGATGAGTTGGCTAAGTTGGAATGTAAGTTCGATGAGTTGTATAACTTGAGGATGAGTTCGATGAGTTGGATAAGTTGGACAGTAAGTTGGATGAGTTAGATAAGTTGTACTGTAAGTTCGATGAGTTGGCTAAGTTAAGGATGAGTTCGATGAGTTGGATAAGTTGTACTGTAAGTTGGATGAGTTGGCTAAGTTGTACTGTAAGTTCGATGAGTTGGCTAAGTTGATGATGAGTTTGATGAGTTGGGTAAGTTGTACTGTAAGTTGGATGAGTTGGCTAAGTTGTACTGTAAGTTCAATGAGTTGGCTAAGTTGAGGATGAGTTCGATAAGTTGGGTAAGTTGTACTGTAAGTTGGATGAGTTGACTAAGTTGAGGTTGAGTTCGATGAGCTGGATAAGTTGTACTGTAAGTTGGATGAGTTGGCTAAGTTGTACTGTAAGTTCGATGAGTTGGCTAAGTTGTACTGTACGTTCGATGAGTTGGCTAAGTTGAGGATGAGTTCGATAAGTTGGGTAAGTTGTACTGTAAGTTGGGTGAGTTGGCTAAGTTGAGGATGAGTTCGATGAGTTGGATAAGTTGTACTGTAATTTCGATGAGTTGGCTAAGTTGGAATGTAAGTTCGATGAGTTGGATAAGTTGAGGATGAGTTCGATGAGTTGGATAAGTTGTACTGTAAGTTGGATTAGTTGGCTAGGTTGTACTGTAAGTTCGATGAGTTGGCATAGTTGAGGATGAGTTCGATAAGTTGGGTAAGTTGTACTGTAAGTTCGATGAGTTAGATAAGTTGGAATGTAAGTTCGATGAGTTGGCTAAGTTGGAATGTAAGTTCGATGAGTTGGATAAGTTGAGGATGAGTTCGATGAGTTGGATAAGTTGGACGGTAAGTTGGATAAGTTGTACTGTAAGTTGGATGAGTTGGCTAAGTTAAGGATGAGTTTAATGAGTTGGATAAGTTGTACTGTAAGTTGGATGAGTTGGCTAAGTTGTACTGTAAGTTCGATGAGTTGGCTAAGTTGGAATGTAAGTTCGATGAGTTGGATAAGTTGAGGATGAGTTTGATAAGTTGGATAAGTTGTACTGTAAGTTGGATGAGTTGGCTTAGTTGTACTGTAAGTTTGATGAGTTGGCTTAGTTGAGGATGAGTTCGATGAGATGGATAAGTTGGACGGTAAGTTGGATGAGTTGGATAAGTTGAGGATGAGTTCGATGAGTTGGATAAGTTGTACTGTAAGTTGGTTGAGTTGGATAAGTTGAGGGTGAGTTCGATGAGTGGGCTAAGTTGTACTGTAAGTTTGATGAGTTGGCTAAGTTGGAATGTACGTTCGATGAGTTGGCTAAGTTGAGGATGAGTTCGATGAGTGGGATAAGTTGTACTGTAAGGTGGATGAGTTGGCTAAGTTGTACTGTAAGTTCGATGAGTTGGCTAAGTTGAGGATGAGTTCGATAAGTTGGGTAAGTTGTACTGTAAGTTGGATGAGTTGGCTAAGTTGTACTGTAAGTTGGATGAGTTGGCTAAGTTGTACTGTAAGTTCGATGAGTTGGCTAAGTTGAGGATGAGTTCGATAAGTTGGGTAAGTTGTACTGTAAGTTCGATGAGTTAGATAAGTTTGAATGTAAGTTCGATGAGTTGGCTAAGTTGGAATGTAAGTTCGATGAGTTGGATAAGTTGAGGATGAGTTCGATGAGTTGGATAAGTTGGACGGTAAGTTGGATGAGTTGGATAAGTTGTAATATAAGTTCAATGAGTTGGCTAAGTTAAGGATGAGTTCGATGAGTTGGATAAGTTGTACTGTAAGTTGGATGAGTTGGCTAAGTTGTAATGTAAGTTCGATGAGTTGGCTAAGTTGAGGATGAGTTGGGTAAGTTGTACTGTAAGTTGGATGAGTTGGCTAAGTTGTACTGTAAGTTCGATGAGTTGGCTAAGTTGAGGATGAGTTCGATAAGTTGGGTAAGTTGTACTGTAAGTTCGATGAGTTGGCTATGTTGAGGATGAGTTCGATGAGTTGGATAAGTTGTACTGTAAGTTGGATGAGTTGGCTTAGTTGTACTGTAAGTTTGATGAGTTGGATAAGTTGTACTGTAAGTTCGATGAGTTGGCTAAGTTGAGGATGAGTTCGATAAGTTGGGTAAGTTGGAATGTAAGTTCGATGAGTTGGCTAAGTTGGAATGTAAGTTCGATGAGTTGGATAAGTTGTACTGTAAGTTCGATGAGTTGGCTAAGTTGTAATGTAAGTTCGATGAGTTGGATAAGTTGAGGATGAGTTCGATGAGTTGGCTAAGTTGTACTGTAAGTTCGATAAGTTGGCTAAGTTGAGGATGAGTTCGATGAGTTGGATAAGTAGAGGATGAGTTCGATAAGTTGGGTAAGTTGGAATATAAGTTCGATGAGTTGGCTAAGTTGGAATGTAAGTTCGATGAGTTGGATAAGTTGTACTGTAAGTTCGATGAGTTGGCTAAGTTGAGGATGAGTTCGATGAGTTGGCTAAGTTGTACTGTAAGTTGGATGAGTTGGCTAAGTTGGAATGTAAGTTCGATGAGTTGGATAAGTTGAAGATGAGTTGGATAAGTTGTACTGTAAGTTGGATGAGTTGGCTAAGTTGTAATGTAAGTTGGATGAGTTGGATAAGTTGAGGATGAGTTCGATAAGTTGGGTAAGTTGTACTGTAAGTTGGATGAGTTGGCTAAGTTGAGGATGAGTTTAATGAGTTGGATAAGTTGTACTGTAAGTTGGATGAGTTGGCTAAGTTGTACTGTAAGTTGGATGAGTTGGCTAAGTTGTACTGTAAGTTGGATGAGTTGGCTAAGTTGAGGATGAGTTCGATAAGTTGGGTAAGTTGTACTGTAAGTTGGGTGAGTTGGCTAAGTTGGATTGTAAGTTCGATGAGTTGGATAAGTTGTACTGTAAGTTCGATGAGTTGGCTAAGTTGAGGATGAGTTCGATGAGTTGGCTAAGTTGTACTGTAAGTTGGATGAGTTGGCTAAGTTGGAATGTAAGTTCGATGAGTTGGATAAGTTGAGGATGAGTTGGATAAGTTGTACTGTAAGTTGTACTGTAAGTTGGATGAGTTGGCTTAGTTGTACTGTAGTTTTGATGAGTTGGATAAGTTGTACTGTAAGTTCGATGAGTTGGCTAAGTTGAGGATGAGTTCGATGAGTTGGACGGTAAGTTGGATGAGTTGAATAAGTTGAGGATGAGTTCGATGAGTTGGATAAGTTGTACTGTAAGTTGGATGAGTTGGATAAGTTGAGGATGAGTTCGATGAGTTGGCTAAGTTGTACTGTAAGTTTGATGAGTTGGCTAAGTTGGAATGTACGTTCGATGAGTTGGCTAAGTTGAGGATGAGTTCGATGAGTTGGATAAGTTGTACTGTAAGTTGGATGAGTTGGCTAAGTTGTACTGTAAGTTCGATGAGTTGGCTAAGTTGAGGATGAGTTCGATGAGTTGGATAAGTTGGACGGTAAGTTGGATGAGTTGGATAAGTTGAGGATGAGTTCGATGAGTTGGATAAGTTGTACTGTAAGTTGGATGAGTTGGATAAGTTGAGGATGAGTTCGATGAGTTGGCTAAGTTGTACTGTAAGTTTGATGAGTTGGCTAAGTTGAGGATGAGTTCGATAAGTTGGATAAGTTGTACTGTAAGTTGGATGAGTTGGATAAGTTGTACTGTAAGTTGGATGAGTTGGCTAAGTTGTACTGTAAGTTCGATGAGTTGGCTAAGTTGAGGATGAGTTCGATAAGTTGGGTAAGTTGTACTGTAAGTTGGATGAGTTGGCTAAGTTGGAATGTAAGTTCGATGAGTTGGATAAGTTGTATTGTAAGTTCGATGAGTTGGCTAAGTTGTACTGTAAGTTCGATGAGTTGGATAAGTTGAGGATGAGTTCGATGAGTTGGCTAAGTTGTACTGTAAGTTGGATGATTTGGCTAAGTTGGAATGTAAGTTCGATGGGTTGGATAAGTTGAGGATGAGTTGGATAAGTTGTACTGTAAGTTGGATGAGTTGGCTCAGTTGTACTGTAAGTTCGATGAGTTGGCTAAGTTGAGGATGAGTTCGATAAGTTGGGTAAGTTGTACTGTAAGTTGGATGAGTTGGCTAAGTTGAAGATGAGTTCGATGAGTTGGATAAGTTGTACTGTAAGTTGGATGAGTTGGCTAAGTTGTACTGTAAGTTCGATGAGTTGGCTAAGTTGAGGATGAGTTCGATAAGTTGGGTAAGTTGGACTGTAAGTTCGATGAGTCAGATAAGTTGGAATGTAAGTTCGATAAGTTGGCTAAGTTGGAATGTAAGTTCGATGAGTTGGATAAGTTGTACTGTAAGTTTGATGAGTTGGCTAAGTTGAGGATGAGTTCGATAAGTTGGGTAAGTTGTACTGTAAGTTGGATGAGTTGGCTAAGTTGAGGATAAGTTCGATGAGTTGGGTAAGCTGTACTGTAAGTTGGATGAGTTGGCTAAGTTGAGGATGAGTTCGCTGAGTTGGATAAGTTGTACTGTAAGTTGGATGAGTTGGATAGGTTGAGGATGAGTTCGATGAGTTGGCTAAGTTGTACTGTAAGTTTGATGAGTTGGCTAAGTTGTGGATGAGTTTGATGAGTTTGATAAGTTGTACTGTAAGTTGCATGAGTTGGCTAAGTTGGAATGTAAGTTCGATGAGTTGGATAAGTTGAGGATGAGTTCGATGAGTTGGATAAGTTGTACTGTAAGTTGGATGAGTTGGCTAAGTTGTGCTGTAAGTTCGATGAGTTGGCTAAGTTGAGGATGAGTTCGATGAGTTGGATAAGTTGGACGGTAAGTTGGATGAGTTGGATAAGTTGAGGATGAGTTCGATGAGTTGGATAAGTTGTACTGTAAGTTGGATGAGTTGGATAAGTTGAGGATGAGTTCGATGAGTTGGCTAAGTTGTACTGTAAGTTTGATGAGTTGGCTTAGTTGAGGATGAGTTCGATAAGTTGGATAAGTTGTACTGTAAGTTGGATGAGTTGGATAAGTTGTACTGTAAGTTGGATGAGTTGGCTAAGTTGTACTGTAAGTTCGATGAGTTGGCTAAGTTGAGGATGAGTTCGATAAGTTGGGTAAGTTGTACTGTAAGTTGGATGAGTTGGCTAAGTTGTACTGTAAGTTGGATGAGTTGGCTAAGTTGTACTGTAAGTTCGATGAGTTGGCTAAGTTGAGGATGAGTTCGATAAGTTGGGTAAATTGGACTGTAAGTTCGATGAGTCAGATAAGTTGGAATGTAAGTTCGATAAGTTGGCTAAGTTGGAATGTAAGTTCGATGAGTTGGATAATTTGTACTGTAAGTTTGATGAGTTGGCTAAGTTGAGGATGAGTTCGATAAGTTGGGTAAGTTGTACTGTAAGTTGGATGAGTTGGCTAAGTTGAGGATAAGTTCGATGAGTTGGGTAAGCTGTACTGTAAGTTGGATGAGTTGGTTAAGTTGAGGATGAGTTCGCTGAGTTGGATAAGTTGTACTGTAAGTTGGATGAGTTGGATAGGTTGAGGATGAGTTCGATGAGTTGGCTAAGTTGTACTGTAAGTTTGATGAGTTGGCTAAGTTGTGGATGAGTTTGATGAGTTTGATAAGTTGTACTGTAAGTTGCATGAGTTGGCTAAGTTGGAATGTAAGTTCGATGAGTTGGATAAGTTGAGGATGAGTTCGATGAGTTGGATAAGTTGTACTGTAAGTTGGATGAGTTGGCTAAGTTGTACTGTAAGTTCGATGAGTTGGCTAAGTTGAGGATGAGTTCGATGAGTTGGATAAGTTGGACGGTAAGTTGGATGAGTTGGATAAGTTGAGGATGAGTTCGATGAGTTGGCTAAGTTGTACTGTAAGTTGGATGAGTTGGATAAGTTGAGGATGAGTTCGATGAGTTGGCTAAGTTGTACTGTAAGTTTGATGAGTTGGCTAAGTTGATGATGAGTTCGATAAGTTGGATAAGTTGTACTGTAAGTTGGATGAGTTGGATAAGTTGTACTGTAAGTTGGATGAGTTGGCTAAGTTGTACTGTAAGTTCGATGAGTTGGCTAAGTTGAGGATGAGTTCGATAAGTTGGGTAAGTTGTACTGTAAGTTGGATGAGTTGGCTAAGTTGGAATGTAAGTTCGATGAGTTGGATAAGTTGTACTGTAAGTTCGATGAGTTGGCTAAGTTGTACTGTAAGTTCGATGAGTTGGATAAGTTGAGGATGAGTTCGATGAGTTGGCTAAGTTGGAATGTAAGTTGGATGATTTGGCTAAGTTGGAATGTAAGTTCGATGGGTTGGATAAGTTGAGGATGAGTTGGATAAGTTGTACTGTAAGTTGGATGAGTTGGCTCAGTTGTACTGTAAGTTCGATGAGTTGGCTAAGTTGAGGATGAGTTCGATAAGTTGGGTAAGTTGTACTGTAAGTTGGATGAGTTGGCTAAGTTGAAGATGAGTTCGATGAGTTGGATAAGTTGTACTGTAAGTTGGATGAGTTGGCTAAGTTGTACTGTAAGTTGGATGAGTTGGCTAAGTTGTACTGTAAGTTCGATGAGTTGGCTAAGTTGAGGATGAGTTCGATTAGTTGGGTAAGTTGGACTGTAAGTTCGATGAGTCAGATAAGTTGGAATGTAAGTTCGATAAGTTGGCTAAGTTGGAATGTAAGTTCGATGAGTTGGATAAGTTGTACTGTAAGTTTGATGAGTTGGCTAAGTTGAGGATGAGTTCGATAAGTTGGGTAAGTTGTACTGTAAGTTCGATGAGTTGGCTAAGTTGAGGATAAGTTCGATGAGTTGGGTAAGCTGTACTGTAAGTTGGATGAGTTGGCTAAGTTGAGGATGAGTTCGCTGACTTGGATAAGTTGTACTGTAAGATGGATGAGTTGGATAGGTTGAGGATGAGTTCGATGAGTTGGCTAAGTTGTACTGTAAGTTTGATGAGTTGGCTAAGTTGTGGATGAGTTTGATGAGTTTGATAAGTTGTACTGTAAGTTGCATGAGTTGGCTAAGTTGGAATGTAAGTTCGATGAGTTGGATAAGTTGAGGATGAGTTCGATGAGTCGGATAAGTTGTACTGTAAGTTGGATGAGTTGGCTAAATTGTACTGTAAGTTCGATGAGTTGGCTAAGTTGTACTGTAAGTTCGATGAGTTAGATAAGTTGGAATGTAAGTTCGATGATTTGGCTAAGTTGGAATGTAAGTTCGATGAGTTGGATAAGTTGAGGATGAGTTCGATGAGTTGGATAAGTTGTACTGTAAGTTGGATGAGTTGGCTAAGTTGTACTGTAAGTTCGATGAGTTGGCTAAGTTGAGGATGAGTTCGATGAGTTGGATAAGTTGTACTGTAAGTTAGATAAGTTGGCTAAGTTGAGGATGAGTTCGATGAGTTGAATAAGTTGAGGATGAGTTCGATAAGTCGGGTAAGTTGGAATATAAGTTCGATGAGTTGGCTAAGTTGAGGATGAGTTCGATAAGTTGGGTAAGTTGTACTGTAAATTGGGTGAGTTGGCTAAGTTGGAATGTAAGTTCGATGAGTTGGATAAGTTGTACTGTAAGTTCGATGAGTTGGCTAATTTGAGGATGAGTTCGATAAGTTGGGTAAGTTGTACTGTAAGTTGGAGGAGTTGGCTAAGTTGAGGATGAGTTCGATGAGTTGGATAAGTTGTACTGTAAGTTGGATGAGTTGGCTAAGTTGTACTGTTAGTTCGATGAGTTGGCTAAGTTTAGGATGAGTTCGATGAGTTGGATAAGTTGTACTGTAAGTTAGATAAGTTGGCTAAGTTGAGGATGAGTTCGATGAGTTGGATAAGTTGAGGATGAGTTCGATAAGTTGGGTAAGTTGGAATATAAGTTCGATGAGTTGGCTAAGTTGGAATGTAAGTTCGATGAGTTGGATAAGTTGTACTGTAAGTTCGATGAGTTGGCTAAGTTGAGGATGAGTTCGATGAGTTGGCTAAGTTGTACTGTAAGTTCGATGAGTTGGCTAAGTTGGAATGTAAGTTCGATGAGTTGGATAAGTTGAAGATGAGTTGGATAAGTTGTACTGTAAGTTGGATGAGTTGGCTAAGTTGTAATGTAAGTTGGATGAGTTGGATAAGTTGAGGATGAGTTCGATAAGTTGGGTAAGTTGTACTGTAAGTTGGATGAGTTGGCTAAGTTGAGGATGAGTTCGATGAGTTGGATAAGTTGTACTGTAAGTTGGATGAGTTGGCTAAGTTGTACTGTAAGTTGGATGAGTTGGCTAAGTTGTACTGTAAGTTTGATGAGTTGGCTAAGTTGAGGATGAGTTCGATAAGTTGGGTAAGTTGTACTGTAAGTTGGGTGAGTTGGCTAAGTTGGAATGTAAGTTCGATGAGTTGGATAAGTTGTACTGTAAGTTCGATGAGTTGGCTAAGTTGAGGATGAGTTCGATGAGTTGGCTAAGTTGTACTGTAAGTTGGATGAGTTGGCTAAGTTGGAATGTAAGTTCGATGAGTTGGATAAGTTGAGGATGAGTTGGATAAGTTGTACTGTAAGTTGTACTGTAAGTTGGATGAGTTGGCTTAGTTGTACTGTAAGTTTGATGAGTTGGATAAGTTGTACTGTAAGTTCGATGAGTTGGCTAAGTTGAGGATGAGTTCGATGAGTTGGACGGTAAGTTGGATGAGTTGAATAAGTTGAGGATGAGTTCGATGAGTTGGATAAGTTGTACTGTAAGTTGGATGAGTTGGATAAGTTGAGGATGAGTTCGATGAGTTGGCTAAGTTGTACTGTAAGTTTGATGAGTTGGCTTAGTTGGAATGTACGTTCGATGAGTTGGCTAAGTTGAGGATGAGTTCGATGAGTTGGATAAGTTGTACTGTAAGTTGGATGCGTTGGCTAAGTTGTACTGTAAGTTCGATGAGTTGGCTAAGTTGAGGATGAGTTCGATGAGTTGGATAAGTTGGACGGTAAGTTGGATGAGTTGGATAAGTTGAGGATGAGTTCGATGAGTTGGATAAGTTGTACTGTAAGTTGGATGAGTTGGATAAGTTGAGGATGAGTTAGATGAGTTGGCTAAGTTGTACTGTAAGTTTGTTGAGTTGGCTAAGTTGAGGATGAGTTCGATAAGTTGGATAAGTTGTACTGTAAGTTGGATGAGTTGGATAAGTTGTACTGTAAGTTGGATGATTTGGCTAAGTTGTACTGTAAGTTCGATGAGTTGGCTAAGTTGAGGATGAGTTCGATAAGTTGGGTAAGTTGTACTGTAAGTTGGATGAGTTGGCTAAGTTGGAATGTAAGTTCGATGAGTTGGATAAGCTGTACTGTAAGTTCGATGAGTTGGCTAAGTTGTACTGTAAGTTCGATGAGTTGGATAAGTTGAGGATGAGTTCGATGAGTTGGCTAAGTTGTACTGTAAGTTGGATGATTTGGCTAAGTTGGAATGTAAGTTCGATGGGTTGGATAAGTTGAGGATGAGTTGGATAAGTTGAACTGTAAGTTGGATGAGTTGGCTCAGTTGTACTGTAAGTTCGATGAGTTGGCTAAGTTGAGGATGAGTTCGATAAGTTGGGTAAGTTGTACTGTAAGTTGGATGAGTTGGCTAAGTTGAAGATGAGTTCGATGAGTTGGATAAGTTGTACTGTAAGTTGGATGAGTTGGCTAAGTTGTACTGTAAGTTGGATGAGTTGGCTAAGTTGTACTGTAAGTTCGATGAGTTGGCTAAGTTGAGGATGAGTTCGATAAGTTGGGTAAGTTGGACTGTAAGTTCGATGAGTCAGATAAGTTGGAATGTAAGTTCGATAAGTTGGCTAAGTTGGAATGTAAGTTCGATGAGTTGGATAAGTTGTACTGTAAGTTTGATGAGTTGGCTAAGTTGAGGATGAGTTCGATAAGTTGGGTAAGTTTTACTGTAAGTTGGATGAGTTGGCTAAGTTGTACTGTAAGTTGGATGAGTTGGCTAAGTTGAGGATGAGTTCGATGAGTTGGATAAGTTGTACTGTAATTTCGATGAGTTGGCTAAGTTGGAATGTAAGTTTGATGAGTTGGATAAGTTGAGGATGAGTTCGATGAGTTGGATAAGTTGTACTGTAAGTTGGATTAGTTGGCTAGGTTGTACTGTAAGTTCGATGAGTTTGCTAAGTTGAGGATGAGTTCGATTAGTTGGGTAAGTTGTACTGTAAGTTCGATGAGTTAGATAAGTTGGAATGTAAGTTCGATGAGTTGGCTTAGTTGGAATGTAAGTTCGATGAGTTGGATAAGTTGAGGATGAGTTCGATGAGTTGGATAAGTTGGACGGTAAGTTGGATGAGTTGGATAAGTTGAGGATGAGTTCGATGAGTTGGATAAGTTGTACTGTAAGTTGGATGAGTTGGATAAGTTGAGGATGAGTTCGATGAGTTGGCTAAGTTGTACTGTAAGTTTGATGAGTTGGCTAAGTTGAGAATGAGTTTGATGAGTTGGATAAGTTGTACTGTAAGTTGGAGGATTTGGCGAAGTTGGAATGTAAGTTCGATGAGTTGGATAAGTTGAGGATGAGTTCGATGAGTTGGATAAGTTGTACTGTAAGTTGGATGAGTTGGCTAAGTTGTACTGTAAGTTCGATGAGTTGGCTAAGTTGAGGATGAGTTCGATAAGTTGGGTAAGTTGTACTGTAAGTTCGATGAGTTAGATAAGTTGGAATGTAAGTTCGATGAGTTGGCTAATTTGGAATGTAAGTTCGATGAGTTGGATAAGTTGAGGATGAGTTCGATGAGTTGGATAAGTTGGACAGTAAGTTGGATGAGTTGGATAAGTTGTTCTGTAAGTTCGATGAGTTGGCTAAGTTAAGGATGAGTTCGATGAGTTGGATAAGATGTTCTGTAAGTTGGATGAGTTGGCTAAGTTGTACTGTAAGTTCGATGAGTTGGCTAAGTTGAGGATGAGTTTGATGAGTTGGGTAAGTTGTACTGTAAGTTGGATGAGTTGGCTAAGTTGTACTGTAAGTTCGATGAGTTGGCTAAGTTGAGGATGAGTTCGATAAGTTGGGTAAGTTGTACTGTAAGTTGGATGAGTTGGCTAAGTTGAGGATGAGTTCGATGAGTTGGATAAGTTGTACAGTAAGGTGGATGAGTAGGCTAAGTTGTACTGTAAGTTGGATGAGTTTGCTAAATTGTACTGTAAGTTCGATGAGTTGGCTAAGTTGAGGATGAGTTCGATAAGTTGGGTAAGTTGTACTGTAAGTTGGGTGAGTGGCTAAGTTGGAATGTAAGTTCGATGAGTTGGATAAGTTGTACTGTAAGTTCGATGAGTTGGCTAAGTTGAGGATGAGTTCGATGAGTTGGCTAAGTTGTACTGTAAGTTGGATGAGTTGGCTAAGTTGGAATGTACGTTCGATGAGTTGGATAAGTTGAGGATGAGTTGGATAAGTTGTACTGTAAGTTGGATGAGTTGGCTAAGTTGTACTGTAAGTTCGATGAGTTGGCTAAGTTGAGGATGAGTTTGATAAGTTGGGTAAGTTGTACTGTAAGTTGGATGAGTTGGCTAAGTTGAGGATGAGTTTGATAAGTTGGGTAAGTTGTACTGTAAGTTCGATGAGTTGGATAAGTTGAACTGTAAGTTGGATGAGTTGGCTAAGTTGTACTGTAAGTTCGATGAGTTGGCTAAGTTGTACTGTAAGTTCGATGAGTTGGCTAAGTTGAGGATGAGTTCGATAAGTTGGGTAAGTTTTACTGTAAGTTGGATGAGTTGGCTAAGTTGTACTGTAAGTTGGATGAGTTGGCTAAGTTGAGGATGAGTTCGATGAGTTGGATAAGTTGTACTGTAATTTCGATGAGTTGGCTAAGTTGGAATGTAAGTTTAATGAGTTGGATAAGTTGAGGATGAGTTCGATGAGTTGGATAAGTTGTACTGTAAGTTGGATTAGTTGGCTAGGTTGTACTGTAAGTTCGATGAGTTTGCTAAGTTGAGGATGTGTTCGATAAGTTGGGTAAGTTGTACTGTAAGTTCGATGAATAAGATAAGTTGGAATGTAAGTTCGATGAGTTGGCTAAGTTGGAATGTAAGTTCGATGAGTTGGATAAGTTGAGGATGAGTTCGATGAGTTGGATAAGTTGGACGGTAAGTTGGATGAGCTGGATAAGTTGAGGATGAGTTCGATGAGTTGGATAAGTTGTACTGTAAGTTGGATGAGTTGGATAAGTTGAGGATGAGTTCGATGAGTTGGCTAAGTTGTACTGTAAGTTTGATGAGTTGGCTAAGTTGAGAATGAGTTTGATGAGTTGGATAAGTTGTACTGTAAGTTGGAGGATTTGGCTAAGTTGGAATGTAAGTTCGATGAGTTGGATAAGTTGAGGATGAGTTCGATGAGTTGGATAAGTTGCACTGTAAACTGGATGAGTGGGCTAAGTTGTACTGTAAGTTCGATGAGTTGGCTAAGTTGAGGATGAGTTCGATAAGTTGGGTAGGTTGTACTGTAAGTTGGATGAGTTGGATAAGTTGAGGATGAGTTCGATGAGTTGGCTAAGTTGTACTGTAAGTTTGATGAGTTGGCTAAGTTGAGAATGAGTTCGATGAGTTAGATAAGTTGGAATGTAAGTTTGATGAGTTGGCTAAGTTGGAATGTAAGTTCGATGAGTTGGATAAGTTGAGGATGAGTTCGATGAGTTGGATAAGTTGGACAGTAAGTTGGATGAGTTGGATAAGTTGTACTGTAAGTTCGATGAGTTGGCTAAGTTGTACTGTACGTTCGATGAGTTGGCTAAGTTGAGGATGAGTTCGATAAGTTGGGTAAGTTGTACTGTAAGTTGGGTGAGTTGGCTAAGTTGAGGATGAGTTCGATGAGTTGGATAAGTTGTACTGTAATTTCGATGAGTTGGCTAAGTTGGAATGTAAGTTCGATGAGTTGGATAAGTTGAGGATGAGTTCGATAAGTTGGGTAAGTTGTACTGTAAGTTGGATGAGTTGGCTAAGTTGAGGATGAGTTCGATCGGTTGGATAAGTTGTACTGTAAGGTGGATGAGTTGGCTAAGTTGTACTGTAAGTTGGATTAGTTGGCTAAATTGTACTGTAAGTTCGATGAGTTGGCTAAGTTGAGGATGAGTTCGATGAGATGGATAAGTTGGACGGTAAGTTTGATGAGTTGGATAAGTTGAGGATGAGTTCGATGAGTTGGATAAGTTGTACTGTAAGTTGGATGAGTTGGATAAGTTGAGGATGACTTCGATGAGTTGGCTTAGTTGTACTGTAAGTTTGATGAGTTGGCTAAGTTGGAATGTACGTTCGATGAGTTGGTTAAGTTGAGGATGAGTTCGATGAGTGGGATAAGTTGTACTGTAAGTTGGATGAGTTGGCTAAGTTGTACTGTAAGTTCGATGAGTTGGCTAAGTTGAGGATGAGTTCGATGAGTTGGATAAGTTGGACGGTAAGTTGGATGGGTTGGATAAGTTGAGGATGAGTTCGATGAGTTGGATAAGTTGTACTGTAAGTTGGATGAGTTGGATAAGTTGAGGATGAGTTCGATGAGTTGGCTAAGTTGTACTGTAAGTTTGATGAGTTGGCTAAGTTGAGAATGAGTTTTATGAGTTGGATAAGTTGTACTGTAAGTTGGAGGATTTGGCTAAGTTGGAATGTAAGTTCGATGAGTTGGATAAGTTGAGGATGAGTTCGATGAGTTGGATAAGTTGTACTGTAAGTTGGATGAGTTGACTAAGTTGTACTGTAAGTTCGATGAGTTGGCTAAGTTGAGGATGAGTTCGATAAGTTGGGTAAGTTGTACTGTAAGTTCGATGATTAGATAAGTTGGAATGTAAGTTCGATGAGTTGGCTAAGTTGGAATGTAAGTTCGATGAGTTGGATAAGTTGAGGATGAGTTTGATGAGTTGGCTTAGTTGTACTGTCAGTTGGATGAGTTGGCTAAGTTGAGGATGAGTTCGATAAGTTGGGTAAGTTGTACTGTAAGTTCGATGATTAGATAAGTTGGAATGTAAGTTCGATGAGTTGGCTAAGTTGGAATGTAAGTTCGATGATTTGGATAAGTTGAGGATGAGTTCGATGAGTTGGATAAGTTGGACGGTAAGTTGGATAAGTTGTACTGTAAGTTCGATGAGTTGGCTAAGTTAAGGATGAGTTCAATGAGTTGGATAAGTTGTACTGTAAGTTGGATGAGTTGGCTAAGTTGTACTGTAAGTTCGATGAGTTGGCTAAGTTGGAATGTAAGTTCGATGAGTTGGATAAGTTGAGGATGAGTTTGATAAGTTGGATAAGTTGTACTGTAAGTTGGTAGAGTTGGCTTAGTTGTACTGTAAGTTTGATGAGTTGGCTAAGTTGAGGATGAGTTTGATGAGATGGATAAGTTGGATGGTAAGTTGGATGAGTTGGATAAGTTGAGGATGAGTTCGATGAGTTGGATAAGTTGTACTGTAAGTTGGTTGAGTTGGATAAGTTGAGGATGAGTTCGATGAGTTGGCTAAGTTGTACTGTAAGTTTGATGAGTTGGCTTAGTTGGAATGTACGTTCGATGAGTTGGCTAAGTTGAGAATGAGTTCGATGAGTTGGATAAGTTGGACGGTAAGTTGGATGAGTTGGATAAGTTGAGGATGAGTTCGATGAGTTGGATAAGTTGTACTGTAAGTTGGATGAGTTGGATAAGTTGAGGATGAGTTCGATAAGTTGGCTAAGTTGTACTGTACGTTTGATGAGTTGGCTAAGTTGAGAATGAGTTTGATGAGTTGGATAAGTTGTACTGTAAGTTGGAGGATTTGGCTAAGTTGGAATGTAAGTTCGATGAGTTGGATAAGTTGAGGATGAGTTCGATGAGTTGGATAAGTTGTACTGTAAGTTGGATGAGTTGGCTTAGTTGTACTGTAAGTTCGATGAGTTGGCTAAGTTGAGGATGAGTTTGATAAGTTGGGTAAGTTGTACTGTAAGTTCGATGAGTTAGATAAGTTGGAATGTAAGTTCGATGAGTTGGCTAAGTTGGAATGTAAGTTCGATGAGTTGTATAACTTGAGGATGAGTTCGATGAGTTGGATAAGTTGGACAGTAAGTTGGATGAGTTGGATAAGTTGTACTGTAAGTTCGATGAGTTGGCTAAGTTAAGGATGAGTTCGATGAGTTGGATTAGTTGTACTGTAAGTTGGATGAGTTGGCTAAGTTGTACTGTAAGTTCGATGAGTTGGCTAAGTTGATGATGAGTTTGATGAGTTGGGTAAGTTGTACTGTAAGTTGGATGAGTTGGCTAAGTTGTACTGTAAGTTCGATGAGTTGGCTAAGTTGAGGATGAGTTCGATAAGTTGGGTAAGTTGTACTGTAAGTTGGATGAGTTGACTAAGTTGAGGATGAGTTCGATGAGCTGGATAAGTTGTACTGTAAGTTGGATGAGTTGGCTAAGTTGTACTGTAAGTTCGATGAGTTGGCTAAGTTGTACTGTACGTTCGATGAGTTGGCTAAGTTGAGGATGAGTTCGATAAGTTGGGTAAGTTGTACTGTAAGTTGGGTGAGTTGGCTAAGTTGAGGATGAGTTCGATGAGTTGGCTAAGTTGTACTGTAAGTTCGATGAGACGGCTAAGTTGAGGATGAGTTCGATGAGTTGGATAAGTTGTACTGTAAGTTAGATAAGTTGGCTAAGTTGAGGATGAGTTCGATGAGTTGAATAAGTTGAGGATGAGTTCGATAAGTCGGGTAAGTTGGAATATAAGTTCGATGAGTTGGCTAAGTTGAGGATGAGTTCGATAAGTTGGGTAAGTTGTACTGTAAGTTGGGTGAGTTGGCTTAGTTGGAATGTAAGTTCGATGAGTTGGATAAGTTGTACTGTAAGTTCGATGAGTTGGCTAATTTGAGGATGAGTTCGATAAGTTGGGTAAGTTGTACTGTAAGTTGGAGGAGTTGGCTAAGTTGAGGATGAGTTCGATGAGTTGGATAAGTTGTACTGTAAGTTGGATGAGTTGGCTAAGTTGTACTGTAAGTTCGATGAGTTGGCTAAGTTGAGGAAGAGTTCGATGAGTTGGATAAGTTGTACTGTAAGTTAGATAAGTTGGCTAAGTTGAGGATGAGTTCGATGAGTTGGATAAGTAGAGGATGAGTTCGATAAGTTGGGTAAGTTGGAATATAAGTTCGATGAGTTGGCTAAGTTGGAATGTAAGTTCGATGAGTTGGATAAGTTGTACTGTAAGTTCGATGAGTTGGCTAAGTTGAGGATGAGTTCGATGAGTTGGCTAAGTTGTACTGTAAGTTGGATGAGTTGGCTAAGTTGGAATGTAAGTTCGATGAGTTGGATAAGTTGAAGATGAGTTGGATAAGTTGTACTGTAAGTTGGATGAGTTGGCTAAGTTGTAATGTAAGTTGGATGAGTTGGATAAGTTGAGGATGAGTTCGATAAGTTGGGTAAGTTGTACTGTAAGTTGGATGAGTTGGCTAAGTTGAGGATGAGTTTAATGAGTTGGATAAGTTGTACTGTAAGTTGGATGAGTTGGCTAAGTTGTACTGTAAGTTGGATGAGTTGGCTAAGTTGTACTGTAAGTTTGATGAGTTGGCTAAGTTGAGGATGAGTTCGATAAGTTGGGTAAGTTGTACTGTAAGTTGGGTGAGTTGGCTAAGTTGGAATGTAAGTTCGATGAGTTGGATAAGTTGTACTGTAAGTTCGATGAGTTGGCTAAGTTGAGGATGAGTTCGATGAGTTGGCTAAGTTGTACTGTAAGTTGGATGAGTTGGCTAAGTTGGAATGTAAGTTCGATGAGTTGGATAAGTTGAGGATGAGTTGGATAAGTTGTACTGTAAGTTGTACTGTAAGTTGGATGAGTTGGCTTAGTTGTACTGTAGTTTTGATGAGTTGGATAAGTTGTACTGTAAGTTCGATGAGTTGGCTAAGTTGAGGATGAGTTCGATGAGTTGGACGGTAAGTTGGATGAGTTGAATAAGTTGAGGATGAGTTCGATGAGTTGGATAAGTTGTACTGTAAGTTGGATGAGTTGGATAAGTTGAGGATGAGTTCGATGAGTTGGCTAAGTTGTACTGTAAGTTTGATGAGTTGGCTTAGTTGGAATGTACGTTCGATGAGTTGGCTAAGTTGAGGATGAGTTCGATGAGTTGGATAAGTTGTACTGTAAGTTGGATGAGTTGGCTAAGTTGTACTGTAAGTTCGATGAGTTGGCTAAGTTGAGGATGAGTTCGATGAGTTGGATAAGTTGGACGGTAAGTTGGATGAGTTGGATAAGTTGAGGATGAGTTCGATGAGTTGGATAAGTTGTACTGTAAGTTGGATGAGTTGGATAAGTTGAGGATGAGTTCGATGAGTTGGCTAAGTTGTACTGTAAGTTTGATGAGTTGGCTAAGTTGAGGATGAGTTCGATAAGTTGGATAAGTTGTACTGTAAGTTGGATGAGTTGGATAAGTTGTACTGTAAGTTGGATGAGTTGGCTAAGTTGTACTGTAAGTTCGATGAGTTGGCTAAGTTGAGGATGAGTTCGATAAGTTGGGTAAGTTGTACTGTAAGTTGGATGAGTTGGCTAAGTTGGAATGTAAGTTCGATGAGTTGGATAAGTTGTACTGTAAGTTCGATGAGTTGGCTAAGTTGTACTGTAAGTTCGATGAGTTGGATAAGTTGAGGATGAGTTCGATGAGTTGGCTAAGTTGTACTGTAAGTTGGATGATTTGGCTAAGTTGGAATGTAAGTTCGATGGGTTGGATAAGTTGAGGATGAGTTGGATAAGTTGTACTGTAAGTTGGATGAGTTGGCTCAGTTGTACTGTAAGTTCGATGAGTTGGCTAAGTTGAGGATGAGTTCGATAAGTTGGGTAAGTTGTACTGTACGTTGGATGAGTTGGCTAAGTTGAAGATGAGTTCGATGAGTTGGATAAGTTGTACTGTAAGTTGGATGAGTTGGCTAAGTTGTACTGTAAGTTGGATGAGTTGGCTAAGTTGTACTGTAAGTTCGATGAGTTGGCTAAGTTGAGGATGAGTTCGATAAGTTGGGTAAGTTGGACTGTAAGTTCGATGAGTCAGATAAGTTGGAATGTAAGTTCGATAAGTTGGCTAAGTTGGAATGTAAGTTCGATGAGTTGGATAAGTTGTACTGTAAGTTTGGTGAGTTGGCTAAGTTGAGGATGAGTTCGATAAGTTGGGTAAGTTGTACTGTAAGTTGGATGAGTTGGCTAAGTTGAGGATAAGTTCGATGAGTTGGGTAAGCTGTACTGTAAGTTGGATGAGTTGGCTAAGTTGAGGATGAGTTCGCTGAGTTGGATAAGTTGTACTGTAAGTTGGATGAGTTGGATAGGTTGAGGATGAGTTCGATGAGTTGGCTAAGTTGTACTGTAAGTTTGATGAGTTGGCTAAGTTGTGGATGAGTTTGATGAGTTTGATAAGTTGTACTGTAAGTTGCATGAGTTGGCTAAGTTGGAATGTAAGTTCGATGAGTTGGATAAGTTGAGGATGAGTTCGATGAGTTGGATAAGTTTTTCTGTAAGTTGGATGAGTTGGCTAAGTTGTGCTGTAAGTTCGATGAGTTGGCTAAGTTGAGGATGAGTTCGATGAGTTGGATAAGTTGGACGGTAAGTTGGATGAGTTGGATAAGTTGAGGATGAGTTCGATGAGTTGGATAAGTTGTACTGTAAGTTGGATGAGTTGGATAAGTTGAGGATGAGTTCGATGAGTTGGCTAAGTTGTACTGTAAGTTTGATGAGTTGGCTAAGTTGAGGATGAGTTCGATAAGTTGGATAAGTTGTACTGTAAGTTGGATGAGTTGGATAAGTTGTACTGTAAGTTGGATGAGTTGGCTAAGTTGTACTGTAAGTTCGATGAGTTGGCTAAGTTGAGGATGAGTTCGATAAGTTGGGTAAGTTGTACTGTAAGTTGGATGAGTTGGCTAAGTTGTACTGTAAGTTGGATGAGTTGGCTAAGTTGTACTGTAAGTTCGATGAGTTGGCTAAGTTGAGGATGAGTTCGATAAGTTGGGTAAGTTGGACTGTAAGTTCGATGAGTCAGATAAGTTGGAATGTAAGTTCGATAAGTTGGCTAAGTTGGAATGTAAGTTCGATGAG
Organism: Loripinus fragilis; assembly: GCA_964019695.1. Classification (NCBI taxonomy): domain Eukaryota; kingdom Metazoa; phylum Mollusca; class Bivalvia; order Lucinida; family Lucinidae; genus Loripinus; species Loripinus fragilis. The sequence goes on from OZ026516.1 coordinate 78,031,537, forward strand.
TTGGATAATTTGTACTGTAAGTTTGATGAGTTGGCTAAGTTGAGGATGAGTTCGATAAGTTGGGTAAGTTGTACTGTAAGTTGGATGAGTTGGCTAAGTTGAGGATAAGTTCGATGAGTTGGGTAAGCTGTACTGTAAGTTGGATGAGTTGGCTAAGTTGAGGATGAGTTCGCTGAGTTGGATAAGTTGTACTGTAAGTTGGATGAGTTGGATAGGTTGAGGATGAGTTCGATGAGTTGGCTAAGTTGTACTGTAAGTTTGATGAGTTGGCTAAGTTGTGGATGAGTTTGATGAGTTTGATAAGTTGTACTGTAAGTTGCATGAGTTGGCTAAGTTGGAATGTAAGTTCGATGAGTTGGATAAGTTGAGGATGAGTTCGATGAGTTGGATAAGTTGTACTGTAAGTTGGATGAGTTGGCTAAGTTGTACTGTAAGTTCGATGAGTTGGCTAAGTTGAGGATGAGTTCGATGAGTTGGATAAGTTGGACGGTAAGTTGGATGAGTTGGATAAGTTGAGGATGAGTTCGATGAGTTGGATAAGTTGTACTGTAAGTTGGATGAGTTGGATAAGTTGAGGATGAGTTCGATGAGTTGGCTAAGTTGTACTGTAAGTTTGATGAGTTGGCTAAGTTGATGATTAGTTCGATAAGTTGGATAAGTTGTACTGTAAGTTGGATGAGTTGGATAAGTTGTACTGTAAGTTGGATGAGTTGGCTAAGTTGTACTGTAAGTTGGATGAGTTGGCTAAGTTGAGGATGAGTTCGATAAGTTGGGTAAGTTGTACTGTAAGTTGGATGAGTTGGCTAAGTTGGAATGTAAGTTCGATGAGTTGGATAAGTTGTACTGTAAGTTCGATGAGTTGGCTAAGTTGTACTGTAAGTTCGATGAGTTGGATAAGTTGAGGATGAGTTCGATGAGTTGGCTAAGTTGTACTGTAAGTTGGATGATTTGGCTAAGTTGGAATGTAAGTTCGATGGGTTGGATAAGTTGAGGATGAGTTGGATAAGTTGAACTGTAAGTTGGATGAGTTGGCTCAGTTGTACTGTAAGTTCGATGAGTTCGATAAGTTGGGTAAGTTGTACTGTAAGTTGGATGAGTTGGCTAAGTTGAAGATGAGTTCGATGAGTTGGATAAGTTGTACTGTAAGTTGGATGAGTTGGCTAAGTTGTACTGTAAGTTGGATGAGTTGGCTAAGTTGTACTGTAAGTTCGATGAGTTGGCTAAGTTGAGGATGAGTTCGATAAGTTGGGTAAGTTGGACTGTAATTTCGATGAGTCAGATAAGTTGGAATGTAAGTTCGATAAGTTGGCTAAGTTGGAATGTAAGTTCGATGAGTTGGATAAGTTGTACTGTAAGTTTGATGAGTTGGCTAAGTTGAGGATGAGTTCGATAAGTTGGGTAAGTTGTACTGTAAGTTCGATGAGTTGGCTAAGTTGAGGATAAGTTCGATGAGTTGGGTAAGCTGTACTGTAAGTTGGATGAGTTGGCTAAGTTGAGGATGAGTTCGCTGAGTTGGATAAGTTGTACTGTAAGATGGATGAGTTGGATAGGTTGAGGATGAGTTCGATGAGTTGGCTAAGTTGTACTGTAAGTTTGATGAGTTGGCTAAGTTGTGGATGAGTTTGATGAGTTTGATAAGTTGTACTGTAAGTTGCATGAGTTGGCTAAGTTGGAATGTAAGTTCGATGAGTTGGATAAGTCGAGGATGAGTTCGATGAGTCGGATAAGTTGTACTGTAAGTTGGATGAGTTGGCTAAATTGTACTGTAAGTTCGATGAGTTGGCTAAGTTGTACTGTAAGTTCGATGAGTTAGATAAGTTGGAATGTAAGTTCGATGATTTGGCTAAGTTGGAATGTAAGTTCGATGAGTTGGATAAGTTGAGGATGAGTTCGATGAGTTGGATAAGTTGGACAGTAAGTTGGATGAGTTGAATAAGTTGTACTGTAAGTTCGATGAGTTGGCTAAGTTAAGGATGAGTTCGATGACTTGGATAAGTTTTACTGTAAGTTGGATGAGTTGGCTAAGTTGTACTGTAAGTTCGATGATTTGGCTAAGTTGGAATGTAAGTTCGATGAGTTGGATAAGTTGAGGATGAGTTCGATGAGTTGGATAAGTTGTACTGTAAGTTGGATGAGTTGGATAGGTTGAGGATGAGTTCGATGAGTTGGCTAAGTTGTACTGTAAGTTTGATGAGTTGGCTAAGTTGTGGATGAGTTTGATGAGTTTGATAAGTTGTACTGTAAGTTGCATGAGTTGGCTAAGTTGGAATGTAAGTTCGATGAGTTGGATAAGTTGAGGATGAGTTCGATGAGTCGGATAAGTTGTACTGTAAGTTGGATGAGTTGGCTAAATTGTACTGTAAGTTCGATGAGTTGGCTAAGTTGTACTGTAAGTTCGATGAGTTAGATAAGTTGGAATGTAAGTTCGATGATTTGGCTAAGTTGGAATGTAAGTTCGATGAGTTGGATAAGTTGAGGATAAGTTCGATGAGTTGGATAAGTTGGACAGTAAGTTGGATGAGTTGAATAAGTTGTACTGTAAGTTCGATGAGTTGGCTAAGTTAAGGATGAGTTCGATGAGTTGGATAAGTTGTACTGTAAGTTGGATGAGTTGGCTAAGTTGTACTGTAAGTTCGATGAGTTGGCTAAGTTGAGGATGAGTTTGATGAGTTGGGTAAGTTGTACTGTAAGTTGGATGAGTTGGCTAAGTTGTACTGTAAGTTCGATGAGTTGGCTAAGTTGAGGATGAGTTCGATAAGTTGGGTAAGTTGTACTGTAAGTTTGATGAGTTGGCTAAGTTGAGGATCAGTTCCATGAGTTGGATAAGTTGTACTGTAAGGTGGATGAGTTGGCTAAGTTGTACTGTAAGTTGGATGAGTTGGCTAAATTGTACTGTAAGCTCGATGAGTTGGCTAAGTTGAGGATGAGTTCGATAAGTTGGGTAAGTTGTACTGTAAGTTGGGTGAGTTGGCTAAGTTGGAATGTAAGTTCGATGAGTTGGATAAGTTGTACTGTAAGTTCGATGAGTTGGCTAAGTTGAGGATGAGTTCGATGAGTTGTCTAAGTTGTACTGTAAGTTGGATGAGTTGGCTAAGTTGGAATGTACGTTCGATGAGTTGGATAAGTTGACGATGAGTTGGATAAGTTGTATTGTAAGTTGGATGAGTTGGCTCAGTTGTACTGTAAGTTCGATGAGTTGGCTAAGTTGAGGATGAGTTCGATAAGTTGGGTAAGTTGTTCTGTAAGTTGGATGAGTTGGCTAAGTTGAGGATGAGTTCGATGAGTTGGATAAGTTGTACTGTAAGTTGGATGAGTTGGCTAAGTTGTACTGTAAGTTGGATGAGTTGGCTAAGTTGTACTGTAAGTTCGATGAGTTGGCTAAGTTGAGGATGAGTTCGATAAGTTGGGTAAGTTGTACTGTAAGTTCGATGAGTTAGATAAGTTTGAATGTAAGTTCGATGAGTTGGCTAAGTTGGAATGTAAGTTCGATGAGTTGGATAAGTTGAGGATGAGTTCGATGAGTTGGATAAGTTGGACGGTAAGTTGGATGAGTTGGATAAGTTGTAATATAAGTTCAATGAGTTGGCTAAGTTAAGGATGAGTTCGATGAGTTGGATAAGTTGTACTGTAAGTTGGATGAGTTGGCTAAGTTGTAATGTAAGTTCGATGAGTTGGCTAAGTTGAGGATGAGTTGGGTAAGTTGTACTGTAAGTTGGATGAGTTGGCTAAGTTGTACTGTAAGTTCGATGAGTTGGCTAAGTTGAGGATGAGTTCGATAAGTTGGGTAAGTTGTACTGTAAGTTCGATGAGTTGGCTATGTTGAGGATGAGTTCGATGAGTTAGATAAGTTGGAATGTAAGTTGGATGAGTTGGCTAAGTTGGAATGTAAGTTCGATGAGTTGTATAAGTTGATGATGAGTTCGATGAGTTGGATAAGTTGGACAGTAAGTTGGATGAGTTGGATAAGTTGTACTGTAAGTTCGATGAGTTGGCTAAGTTAAGGATGAGTTCGATGAGTTGGATAAGTTGTACTGTAAGTTGGATGAGTTGGCTAAGTTGTACTGTAAGTTCGATGAGTTGGCTAAGTTGAGGATGAGTTTGATGAGTTGGGTAAGTTGTACTGTAAGTTGGATGAGTTGGCTAAGTTGTACTGTAAGTTCGATGAGTTGGCTAAGTTGAGGATGAGTTCGATAAGTTGGGTAAGTTGTACTGTAAGTTGGATGAGTTGGCTAAGTTGAGGATGAGTTCGATGAGCTGGATAAGTTGTACTGTAAGTTGGATGAGTTGGCTAAGTTGTACTGTAAGTTCGATGAGTTGGCTAAGTTGTACTGTACGTTCGATGAGTTGGCTAAGTTGAGGATGAGTTCGATAAGTTGGGTAAGTTGTACTGTAAGTTGGGTGAGTTGGCTAAGTTGGAATGTAAGTTCGATGAGTTGGATAAGTTGTACTGTAACTAATTATCATTATGAAAACTCATCATCATCTTCATCCTTTCAGATTATCTTATTTTTTACTTTTTCCATCTATATCATGTTTAGTTTATTACCGTCTGACGCTAATGACCCACAAGGGTTGATGCGTCGTTAAGAAACAAAAAAAACAACAAAAAACAAACAAACAAACAAACAAACAAACAAAAACAACATAGGCCTACAGTTCCGTTTCGGTAATTAAAATGCTTTCAGTCATGACATTTATATCCGTTGACTTTAAATCTACAGGTGCTTTTTCTTTTTTTATATAATTTATTTTGATATTAGTTATTTTCTGTTAATCATACAAACAAAACAGTCTCAAAGTGCGTTTCGGTAATTCAACTACTTTCAACGGATCTCATTTACGCAACTGAGTACGCTTTGGTAATTGAACGGTTTTCAACTTATCACCCATATCTCTTTCTTTAATTAGTACAGATATAAAAAGCTTCTTCTTAAAACAAATGCACAATTATCTTATATATTAAAAAAAATCAAAACAATCTATGCTTATTTGACGCACAGTTGCATTTCGGTAAATAAAACTTTCCGTTATAGTGATATATTTTCTTTCTGTAATTAGTATTAAGGGGATATATCTTTCAAAAGCTCTTACTTGCATGAACTTTAGAGAAACCCATTTGCATGAACATGATCTACAATAATTCGACTACAATATTTAGAAGTATTTTCGCCCAAAATGTACAAATTTCTAGTAGAAAAATATATATTTTCGATTTTGGCTTATGAATTTTTCAAGGTCGAATTGAAAATTTGTAAATAATACCAGAAATACATAATATTTGGGTCAAAATACTTCTAAATATTGTAGTCGAATAATTGTAGGACATGATCATGCAAATGGTTTTCTCTAAAGTTCATCCAGCTTGTCACAACATTGTTAACAGTATCAAACCAGGAAGAAACTCTCAAAAGACTGATAAGCATGCTGCCAATTGCTCAAAAGCTGTATGTTGGGGGCGTAAAGTGATCCATGTGAGATGTATAAGTTGTTCATACAACAATGTGGCCAAAGATATCCGTCTCCATAGCTAAAAAAGCAATTCTTGTTTATTCAGGAAAATTTTCATGCAAGTAAGAGTTTTTGAAAGATATATCCCCTTAACCTCTACAAGGTGCGTATAAATTTAAAAAAAAATCGCTCATATATACATTATTATGAAACAAAACTCAAATAAGGAGAGAATTTTGTATTATCCATAAGCCATTTAGGTACCTGTAGATTATCCCCTATTATTTTAATGTTTCGTTCCGGTATTTCGGCTTAGTTCAAGTATTTCGGTTTCGTTTCGGTAAGTCTACAGATATCCAAATTGATTTGAGGCATGACTAATCCTATTTATAGAAATATTAAACTAATCCTAGAAATAGGGGCGTCAGGTGTTTAGTAGCATTTATTACGTATAAAGTCTACAGCGGCACTGGCTCAGTCGGCTAGGTCGTAGGTAAGTAGTCATAGTGTTTTGTTACCAATGAATCGGAGATCAAGCGTTCGAGCCCGGTCGATGGCATGCATTTAGTTTAATTTGTACGAAATAAGCGTGGCTTTATTCACGAAATAAGCGTAATTTTAAATTATTGTATAGTTTGTTGCTTTAAAGAAGATCATCAAAATGCCTGTTATATGAGGATGCTCAATTCCGCGCGGAGGAGAAGCAGTCTGGTCTCAAGATGTCACTGATAACGCGCCTGCGATCAGACAGCGGCTCTGACCGGAGCCGACCAGGTTAAGCAGGTGTAGAAGGTCTACTGGGCATCTGACATTGCTAGGGATGAGATGCTCGAACCCGTTGTCATCACTCTGACTGAAAGTGATGAAGAAACAGACACGGCGGATGAGTTCGAAGACGACAAGAGTTGTTATACATCTACATGTATTGTTCAGAGATGAATTAATTTGAATAAAATAATTGAAAATAAAACAAACAAAAAATAAAACAAAAATACAAGAAATACAGCACTCAACAGTTCTAAAAGTAAAAACAATGTCACAATACGAGAAGTCAGTAAAATATTTATAAAAAATATGGAATATGCGGGGCTCGAACTCACATCTCAGCGTTCTGCCTCAAGTATAAGCCTTCTGTGTGTAACCAACTGCGCCACTGCGGATTGTATCAATATATCGAAATAACAACAATTTAAACAAATATTTTCAACGTAAACTGGTTCCCGTTCCAGATCAACCTTTGCTTTTGAAATGGAACAATCCTATCCAAAGGTCATTGGTCTGAGGTCGCGGTATATCTTTAACCGTTACAACCTCCTTTGCATCCTTATTTACTTTTTATTTTACTTTTAGCATTAACCATGATTTTAGTCTCACCAGAAGCCAAAAGTAGGAGGTAAATTTACAACATTTTCTTTGGGTTGTTTTATTAGATGAACGAAAATGTGCTTTAATATTTTAGCTTTTTTACATTAATACTGTTACCAGGAAATGGCCGCCAAAATGGAAGAGAGAAAAAGATTTGGAGGTTAACAGATGGTTTTAACACTTGTTTTTTTCCTTAAATGATTTTATTTTTTTCTTTCTTTTTAACCATAATAACTGGTAAAGTAGACCAATTAGGAAATAAAAACACATCTAGTGATCTACTCGTCTGATAAAAAATTTGAAGAAAATATTGTATATTTACTTTCAAATTTTTGTCTTAAGGATGTGTGTGAGGGGATGGGGGCAAAACCTGCTTAATGCACGTCCTTTTTACGTCTAGTGGGTAATTAGGGTCCCAATAAGACACTTATTATACGGAGTAACATAAATGGCTGATGATAAGCTGAATAAGAGTTTGCTTTGGAACATATCTTTTCAATGAAGCATCATTATTATATATTAGAATTGTGTAGTTTTGCCAAATTAAAAAAAATCACATTTATAGTTTTCATTTATGATAAAGGCCACGGCTAGGGAAAGCCAGTCTTTGATACTCCTATCAGGTCCGACACAAACGTACACCAGCTACAGAGGATGAATAGAGGCAGATTCGCGATTTTGTCTACGCATAATTATGTACATGCAATGAGCAGAATTGCTTAATTTGGTAACTTGGGGATAACGTTGGTGCGGGTGTACGAGCAAGTATTTTGAAAACTACCCAAACATATACCGGTATGTGGCCTTTGAAACAATTTAACTGCTCATATATATTGCTTGTACACAATGGTTACATATACACATGTTGTCCTTTGGTTTTATATTCTCCTACATACAGGTATCCTCTCTGCCAAGGTTGGCAAACAAATAATAAAATTGTGTTTCAATTTGTGTCACTGAGCTAAATATATGTTGGATGTTAGAAAAGGGGGACCATTCATATGAACACGAACCAATAAAATGGGTCATTCATAATCGTTTCTTTAAAAAAAGGGGGTTTATTGTATACGCAACACTGCTTCAAAGGGGGTATATCGGGCATGCACACCAATACTATTACGTGTATAGAGAGTTATCGCCCCCCGAGAGATTGAGGCTCACGCAGACTGAAATAAATATAACACGCACGAATATATGCTACGTTGATTTTGGGACTGCGAGTTATGATATGAGGGTATGACTTCTGTTCTCTCGGAGGGGGGGGGGCTAACTACCTATTATATGACATGTTACGGATGTGCGGCTCGAACAGCCCCTTTTTTCAGCGCTGCCAACTCTACGAATTTTCAACTTACTCTACTCTTCTTATTTCGCTTCAATTCATCTAAATCACCATACTTACAGCCCAACTTAGCCAATTCATCGAACACACAGCTAACGCTAGCAAACTCATCGAACTCATCCTCAACTAATCAAACTTACAGTACAACTTATCCAACTCATCCTCAACTAATCCAACTCATCCAACTTACAGCCGAACTTAGCCAACTCATCGAACTTACAGTACAACTTATCCAACTCATCGAACTTACAGTGCAACTTACCCATATAATCGAACTCATCCTCAACTTATACAACTCATCGAACTCATCCTCAACTTATCCAACTCATCGAACTTTCATTCCAACTTAGCCAACTCATCGAACTTACAGTACAACTTATCCAACTCATCGAACTAACAGTCCAACTTAGCCAACTCATCCAACTTACCATCCAACATATCTAACTCATTGAACTCATCCTCAACTTATCCTACTCATCCAACTTACAGTCCAACTTATCCAACTCATCGCACTTACATTCCAACTTATCCAACTCATCCAACTTACCCACCAATTTATCCAACTCATCGAACTCATCCTCAACTTATCCAACTCATCGAACATACATTTAACTTAGCCAACTCATCGAACTTACATTCCAACTTATCTAACTCATCCAACTTACAGTACAACTTACCCAACTTATCAAACTCATCCTCAACTTAGCCAACTCATCGAACTTACAGAACAACTTAGCCAACTCATCCAACTTACAGTGCAACTTATCCAACTCATCGAACTCATCCTCAACTCATCCAACTTACATTCCAACTTAGCCAAATCCTCCAACTTACAGTACAACTTATCCAACTCATCAAACTCATTCTCAACTTAGCCAACTCATCAAACTTACATTCCAACTTATCCAACTCATCCAACTTACCCACCAATTTATCCAACTCATCGAACTCATCCTCAACTTATCCAACTCATCGAACTTACATTCCAACTTAGCCAACTCATCGAACTTACATTCCAACTTATCTAACTCATCGAACTTACAGTACAACTTACCCAACTTATCGAACTCATCCTCAACTTAGCCAACTCATCGAACTTACAGTACAACTTAGCCAACTCATCAAACTTACAGTACAACTTATCCAACTCATTGAACTCATCCTCAACTTATCCAACTCATCGAACTTACATCCTCAACTTAACCAACTCATCCAACTTACAGTCCAACTTATCCAACTCATCGAACTCACCCTCAACTTAGCCAACTCATAAAACTTACAGTACAACTTAGCCAACTCATCCAACTTACAGTACAACTTATCCAACTCATCGAACTCATCCTCAACTTAGCCAACTCATCGAACTTACAGTACAACTTATCCAACTCATCGAACTTACATTCCAACTTAGCCAACTTATCGAACTTACATTCCAACTTATCTAACTCATCAAACTTACATTCCAACTTACCCAACTTATCGAACTCATCCTCAACTTAGCTAACTCATCGAACTTACAGTACAACTTAGCCAACTCATCCATCTTACAGTACAACTTATCCAACTCATCGAACTCATCCACAACTAAGCCAACTCATCGAACGTACATTCCAACTTAGCCAACTCATCCAACTTACAGTACAACTTATCCAACTCATCGAACTCATCCTCAACTTAGCCAACTCATCCAACTTACAGTACAACTTAGCCAACTCATCGAACTTACAGTACAACTTATCCAACTCATCGAACTTACAGTGCAACTTACCCATATAATCGAACTCATCCTCAACTTATACAACTCATCGAACTCATCCTCAACTTATCCAACTCATCGAACTTTCATTCCAACTTAGCCAACTCATCGAACTTACAGTACAACTTATCCAACTCATCGAACTTACAGTCCAACTTAGCCAACTCATCCAACTTACCATCCAACATATCTAACTCATTGAACTCATCCTCAACTTATCCTACTCATCCAACTTACAGTCCAACTTATCCAACTCATCGCACTTACATTCCAACTTATCCAACTCATCCAACTTACCCACCAATTTATCCAACTCATCGAACTCATCCTCAACTTATCCACCTCATCCAACTTAAGTACAACTTAACCAACTCATCGAACTTACATTCCAACTTATCTAACTCATCGAACTTACAGTACAACTTACCCAACTTATCAAACTCATCCTCAACTTAGCCAACTCATCGAACTTACAGTACAACTTAGCCAACTCATCCAACTTACAGTACAACTTATCCAACTCATCGAACTCATCCACAACTAAGACAACTCATCGAACGTACATTCCAACTTAGCCAACTCATCCAACTTACAGTACAACTTATCCAACTCATCGAACTCATCCTCAACTTAGCCAACTCATCCACCTTACAGTACAACTTAGCCAACTCATCGAACTCACCCTCAACTTATCCAACTCATCCAACTTACAGAACAACTTATCCAACTCATCGAACTCATCTTAAACTTATCCAACTCATCCAACTTACAGTACAACTTATCCAACTCATCGAACTCATCCTCAACTTATCCAACTCATCCAACTTACCGTCAAACTTATCCAACTCATCGAACTCATCCTCAACTTAGCCAACTCATCGAACTTACAGTACAACTTATCCAACTCATCAAACTTACAGAACAACTAAGCCAACTCATCCAACTTACAGTACAGCTTATCCAACTCATCGAACTTATCCACAACTTAGCCAACTCATCCAACTTACAGTACAACTTATCCAACTCGTCCTCAACTTAGCCAACTCATCCAACTTACATTCCAACTTAGCCAACTCATCCAACTTACAGTACAACTTATCCAACTCATCGAACTCATCCTCAACTTAGCCAACTCATCGAACTTACAGTACAACTTATCCAACTCATCGAACTTACATTCCAACTTAGCCAACTTATCGAACTTACATTCCAACTTATCTAACTCATCGAACTTACAGTCCAACTTACCCAACTTATCGAACACATCAACAACTTAGCCAACTCATCGAACTTACAGTACAACTTAGTCAACTCATCCAACTTACAGTACAACTTACCCAACTTATCGAACTCATCCTCAACTTAGCCAACTCATCGAACTTACAGTACAACTTAGCCAACTCATCCAACTTACAGTACAACTTAGCCAACTCATCCAACTTACAGTACAACTTATCCAACTCATCGAACTCATCCTCAACTTAGCCAACTCATCCAACTTACAGTACAACTTATCCAACTCATCCTCAACTTATCCAACTCATCGAACTTACATTCCAACTTAGCCAACTCATCCAACTTACAGTATAACTTAGCCAACTCATCGAACTCATCCTCAACTTAGCCAACTCATCGAACTTACAGTACAACTTATCCAACTCATCGAACTTACATTCCAACTTAGCCAACTTATCGAACTTACATTCCAACTTATCTAACTCATCGAACTTACAGTCCAACTTACCCAACTTATCGAACTCATCCTCAACTTAGCCAACTCATCGAACTTACAGTACAACTTAGCCAACTTATCCAACTTACAGTACAACTTATCCAACTCATCGAACTCATCCTCAACTTAGCCAACTCATCGAACTCACAGTACAACTTATCCAACTCATCGAACTTACAATCCAACTTAGCCAACTTATCGAACTTACATTCCAACTTATCTAACTCATCGAACTTACAGTCAAACTTACCCAACTTATCGAACTCATCCTCAACTTAGCTAACTCATCGAACTTACAGTACAACTTAGCCAACTCATCCAACTTACAGTAAAACTTACCCAACTTATCGAACTCATCCTCAACTTAGCCAACTCATCGAACTTACAGTACAACTTAGCCAACTCATCGAACTTACAGTACAACTTAGCCAACTCATCCAACTTACAGTTTAACTTATCCAACTCATCGAACTCATCCTCAACTTAGCCAACTCATCCAACTTACAGTACAACTTACCCAACTTATCGAACTCATCCTCAAATTAGCCAACTCATCGAACTTACAGTACAACTTAGCCAACTCATCCAACTTACAGTACAACTTATCCAACTCATCCTCAACTTATCCAACTCATCGAACTTACATTCCAACTTAGCCAACTCATCCAACTTACAGTACATCTTAGCCAACTCATCGAACTCATCCTCAACTTAGCAAACTCATCGAACTTACATCCTCAACTTATCCAACTCATCGAACTTACATTCCAACTTAGCCAACTCATCGAACTTACATTCCAACTTACCCAACTTATCGAACTCATCCTCAACTTAGCTAACTCATCGAACTTACAGTACAACTTAGCCAACTTATCCAACTTACAGTAAAACTTACCCAACTTATCGAACTCATCCTCAACTTAGCCAACTCATCGAACTTACAGTACAACTTAGCCAACTCATCGAACTTACAGTACAACTTAGCCAACTCATCCAACTTACAGTTTAACTTATCCAACTCATCGAACTCATCCTCAACTTAGCCAACTCATCCAACTTACAGTACAACTTACCCAACTTATCGAACTCATCCTCAACTTAGCCAACTCATCGAACTTACAGTACAACTTAGCCAACTCATCCAACTTACAGTACAACTTATCCAACTCATCCTCAACTTATCCAACTCATCGAACTTACATTCCAACTAAGCCAACTCATCCAACTTACAGTACATCTTAGCCAACTCATCGAACTCATCCTCAACTTAGCAAACTCATCGAACTTACATCCTCAACTTATCCAACTCATCGAACTTACATTCCAACTTAGCCAACTCATCGAACTTACATTCCAACTTACCCAACTTATCGAACTCATCCTCAACTTAGCCAACTCATCGAACTAACATTCCAACTTAGCCAACTCATCCAACTTACAGTACAACTTATCCAACTCATCGAACTCATCCTCAACTTAGCCAACTCATCCAACTTACAGTACAACTTATCCAACTCATCGAACTCATCCTCAACTTATCCAACTCATCCAACATACAGTACAACTTATCCAACTCATCGAACTCATCCTTAACTTATCCAACTCATCCAACTCACCGTCCAACTTATCCGACTCATCGAACTCATCCTCAACTGAGCCAACTCATCGAACTTACAGTACAACTTATCCAACTCATCAAAATTACAGTACAACTTAGCCAACTTATCGAACTTACATTCCAACTTATCTAACTCATCGAACTTACAGTCCAACTTACCCAACTTATCGAACTCACCCTCAACTTCGCCAACTCATCGAACTTACAGTACAACTTAGCCAACTAATCCAACTTACAGTACAACTTAGCCAACTCATCCAACTTACAGTACAACTTATCCAACTCATCGAACTCATCCTTAACTTAGCCAACTCATTGAACTTACAGTACAACTTATCCAACTCATCCAACTTACCGTCCAACTTATCCAACTCATCGAACTCATCCTCAACTTAGCCAACTCATCCAACTTACAGTACAACTTACCCAACTTATCGAACTCATCCTCAACTTAGCCAACTCATCGAACTTACAGTACAACTTAGCCAACTCATCCAACTTACAGTACAACTTATCCAACTCATCGAACTTATCCTCAACTTAGCCAACTCGTCCAACTTACATTCCAACTTAGCCAACTCATCCAACTTACAGTACAACTTATCCAACTCATCGAACTCATCCTCAACTTAGCCAACTCATCGAACTTACAGTACAACTTATCCAACTCATCGAACTTACATTCCAACTTAGCCAACTTATCGAACTTACATTTCAACTTATCTAACTCATCGAACTTACAGTCCAACTTACCCAACTTATCGAACTCATCCTTAACTTAGCCAACTCATCGAACTTACAGTACAACTTAGTCAACTCATCCAACTTACAGTACAATTTACCCAACTTATCGAACTCATCCTCAACTTAGCCAACTCATCGAACTTACAGTACAACTTAGCCAACTCATCCAACTTACAGTACAACTTAGCCAACTCATCCAACTTACAGTACAACTTATCCAACTCATCGAACTCATCCTCAACTTAGCCAACTCATCGAACTTACAGTACAACTTATCCAACTCATCGAACTTACATTCCAACTTAGCCAATTCATCCAACTTACAGTATAACTTAGCCAACTCATCGAACTCATCCTCAACTTAGCAAACTCATCGAACTTACAGTACAACTTATCCAACTCATCGAACTTACATTCCAACTAAGCCAACTCATCGAACTTAAATTCGAACTTACCCAACTTATCGAACTCATCCTCAACTTAGCCAACTCATCGAACTTACAATACAACTTAGCCAACTCATCCAACTTACAGTACAACTTATCCAACTCATCGAACTCATCCTCAACTTAGCCAACTCATCGAACTTACAGTACAACTTATCCAACTCATCGAACTTACATTCCAACTTAGCCAACTTATCGAACTTACATTCCAACTTATCTAACTCATCGAACTTACAGTCCAACTTACCCAACTTATCGAACTCATCCTCAACTTAGCCAACTCATCGAACTTACAGTACAACTTAGCCAACTTATCCAACTTACAGTACAACTTATCCAACTCATCGAACTCATCCTCAACTTAGCCAACTCATCGAACTCACAGTACAACTTATCCAACTCATCGAACTTACAATCCAACTTAGCCAACTTATCGAACTTACATTCCAACTTATCTAACTCATCGAACTTACAGTCAAACTTACCCAACTTATCGAACTCATCCTCAACTTAGCTAACTCATCGAACTTACAGTACAACTTAGCCAACTCATCCAACTTACAGTAAAACTTACCCAACTTATCGAACTCATCCTCAACTTAGCCAACTCATCGAACTTACAGTACAACTTAGCCAACTCATCGAACTTACAGTACAACTTAGCCAACTCATCCAACTTACAGTTTAACTTATCCAACTCATCGAACTCATCCTCAACTTAGCCAACTCATCCAACTTACAGTACAACTTACCCAACTTATCGAACTCATCCTCAAATTAGCCAACTCATCGAACTTACAGTACAACTTAGCCAACTCATCCAACTTACAGTACAACTTATCCAACTCATCCTCAACTTATCCAACTCATCGAACTTACATTCCAACTTAGCCAACTCATCCAACTTACAGTACATCTTAGCCAACTCATCGAACTCATCCTCAACTTAGCAAACTCATCGAACTTACATCCTCAACTTATCCAACTCATCGAACTTACATTCCAACTTAGCCAACTCATCGAACTTACATTCCAACTTACCCAACTTATCGAACTCATCCTCAACTTAGCTAACTCATCGAACTTACAGTACAACTTAGCCAACTCATCCAACTTACAGTAAAACTTACCCAACTTATCGAACTCATCCTCAACTTAGCCAACTCATCGAACTTACAGTACAACTTAGCCAACTCATCGAACTTACAGTACAACTTAGCCAACTCATCCAACTTACAGTTTAACTTATCCAACTCTTCGAACTCATCCTCAACTTAGCCAACTCATCCAACTTACAGTACAACTTACCCAACTTATCGAACTCATCCTCAACTTAGCCAACTCATCGAACTTACAGTACAACTTAGCCAACTCATCCAACTTACAGTACAACTTATCCAACTCATCCTCAACTTATCCAACTCATCGAACTTACATTCCAACTAAGCCAACTCATCCAACTTACAGTACATCTTAGCCAACTCATCGAACTCATCCTCAACTTAACAAACTCATCGAACTTACATCCTCAACTTATCCAACTCATCGAACTTACATTCCAACTTAGCCAACTCATCGAACTTACATTCCAACTTACCCAACTTATCGAACTCATCCTCAACTTAGCCAACTCATCGAACTAACATTCCAACTTAGCCAACTCATCCAACTTACAGTACAACTTATCCAACTCATCGAACTCATCCTCAACTTAGCCAACTCATCCAACTTACAGTACAACTTATCCAACTCATCGAACTCATCCTCAACTTATCCAACTCATCCAACATACAGTACAACTTATCCAACTCATCGAACTCATCCTTAACTTATCCAACTCATCCAACTCACCGTCCAACTTATCCGACTCATCGAACTCATCCTCAACTGAGCCAACTCATCGAACTTACAGTACAACTTATCCAACTCATCAAAATTACAGTACAACTTAGCCAACTTATCGAACTTACAGTCCAACTTATCTAACTCATCGAACTTACAGTCCAACTTACCCAACTTATCGAACTCACCCTCAACTTCGCCAACTCATCGAACTTACAGTACAACTTAGCCAACTAATCCAACTTACAGTACAACTTAGCCAACTCATCCAACTTACAGTACAACTTATCCAACTCATCGAACTCATCCTTAACTTAGCCAACTCATTGAACTTACAGTACAACTTATCCAACTCATCCAACTTACCGTCCAACTTATCCAACTCATCGAACTCATCCTCAACTTAGCCAACTCATCCAACTTACAGTACAACTTACCCAACTTATCGAACTCATCCTCAACTTAGCCAACTCATCGAACTTACAGTACAACTTAGCCAACTCATCCAACTTACAGTACAACTTATCCAACTCATCGAACTTATCCTCAACTTAGCCAACTCGTCCAACTTACATTCCAACTTAGCCAACTCATCCAACTTACAGTACAACTTATCCAACTCATCGAACTCATCCTCAACTTAGCCAACTCATCGAACTTACAGTACAACTTATCCAACTCATCGAACTTACATTCCAACTTAGCCAACTTATCGAACTTACATTCCAACTTATCTAGCTCATCGAACTTACAGTCCAACTTACCCAACTTATCGAACTCATCCTTAACTTAGCCAACTCATCGAACTTACAGTACAACTTAGTCAACTCATCCAACTTACAGTACAATTTACCCAACTTATCGAACTCATCCTCGACTTAGCCAACTCATCGAACTTACAGTACAACTTAGCCAACTCATCCAACTTACAGTACAACTTAGCCAACTCATCCAACTTACAGTACAACTTATCCAACTCATCGAACTCATCCTCAACTTAGCCAACTCATCGAACTTACAGTACAACTTATCCAACTCATCGAACTTACATTCCAACTTAGCCAATTCATCCAACTTACAGTATAACTTAGCCAACTCATCGAACTCATCCTCAACTTAGCAAACTCATCGAACTTACAGTACAACTTATCCAACTCATCGAACTTACATTCCAACTAAGCCAACTCATCGAACTTAAATTCGAACTTACCCAACTTATCGAACTCATCCTCAACTTAGCCAACTCATCGAACTTACAATACAACTTAGCCAACTCATCCAACTTACAGTACAACTTATCCAACTCATCGAACTCATCCTCAACTTAGCCAACTCATCGAACTTACAGTACAACTTATCCAACTCATCGAACTTACATTCCAACTTAGCCAACTTATCGAACTTACATTCCAACTTATCTAACTCATCGAACTTACAGTCCAACTTACCCAACTTATCGAACTCATCCTCAACTTAGCTAACTCATCGAACTTACAGTACAACTTAGCCAACTCATCCAACTTACAGTAAAACTTACCCAACTTATCGAACTCATCCTCAACTTAGCCAACTCATCGAACTTACAGTACAACTTAGCCAACTCATCGAACTTACAGTACAACTTAGCCAACTCATCCAACTTACAGTTCAACTTATCCAACTCATCGAACTCATCCTCAACTTAGCCAACTCATCCAACTTACAGTACAACTTACCCAACTTATCGAACTCATCCTAAACTAAGCCAACTCATCGAACTTACAGTACAACTTAGCCAACTCATCCAACTTACAGTACAACTTATCCAACTCATCCTCAACTTATCCAACTCATCGAACTTACATTCCAACTTAGCCAACTCATCCAACTTACAGTACATCTTAGCCAACTCATCGAACTCATCCTCAACTTAGCAAACTCATCGAACTTACATTACAACTTATCCAACTCATCGAACTTACATTCCAACTTAGCCAACTCATCGAACTTACATTCCAACTTACCCAACTTATCGAACTCATCCTCAACTTAGCCAACTCATCGAACTTACAGTACAACTTAGCCAACTCATCCAACTTACAGTACAACTTATCCAACTCATCGAACTCATCCTCAACTTAGCCAACTCATCGAACTTACATTCCAACTTAGCCAACTCATCCAACTTACAGTACAACTTATCCAACTCATCGAACTCATCCTCAACTTATCCAACTCATCCAACATACAGTACAACTTATCCAACTCATCGAACTCATCCTCAACTTATCCAACTCATCCAACTTACCGTCCAACTTATCCAACTCATCGAACTCATCCTCAACTGAGCCAACTCATCGAACTTACAGTACAACTTATCCAACTCATCAAAATTACAGTACAACTTAGCCAACTTATCGAACTTACATTCCAACTTATCTAACTCATCGAACTTACAGTCCAACTTACCCAACTTATCGAACTCATCCTCAACTTAGCCAACTCATCGAACTTACAGTACAACTTAGCCAACTAATCCAACTTACAGTACAGCTTAGCCAACTCATCCAACTTACAGTACAACTTATCCAACTCATCGAACTCATCCTTAACTTAGCCAACTCATTGAACTTACAGTACAACTTATCCAACTCATCCAACTTACCGTCCAACTTATCTAACTCATCGAACTCATCCTTAACTTAGCCAACTCATCCAACTTACTGTACAACTTACCCAACTTATCGAACTCATCCTCAACTTAGCCAACTCATCGAACTTACAGTACAACTTAGCCAACTCATCCAACTGACAGTACAACTTATCCAACTCATCCTCAACTTATCCAACTCATCGAACTTACATTCCAACTTAGCCAACTCATCCAACTTACAGTACAACTTTTCCAACTCATCGAACTCATCCTCAACTTAGCCAACTCATCAAACTTACAGTACAACTTATCCAACTCATCGAACTTTCATTCCAACTTAGCCAACTTATCGAACTTACATTCCAACTTATCTAACTCATCGAGCTTACAGTCCAACTTACCCAACTTATCGAACTCATCCTCAACTTTGCCAACTCATCGAACTTACAGTACAACTTAGCCAACTCATCCAACTTACAGTACAACTTACCCAACTTATCGAACTCATCCTCAACTTAGCCAACTCATCGAACTTACAGTACAACTTAGCCAACTCATCCAACTTACAGTACAACTTAGCCAACTCATCCAACTTACAATACAACTTATCCAACTCATCGAACTCATCCTCAACTTAGCCAACTCATCCAACTTACAGTACAACTTACCCAACTTATCGAACTAATCCTCAACTTAGCCAACTCATCGAACTTACAGTACAACTTAGCCAACTCATCCAACTTACAGTACAACTTATCCAAATCATCCTCAACTTATCCAACTCATCGAACTTACATTCCAACTTAGCCAACTCATCCAACTTACAGTATAACTTAGCCAACTCATCGAACTCATCCTCAACTTAGCAAACTCATCGGACTTACAGTACAACTTATCCAACTCATCGAACTTACATTCCAACTTAGCCAACTCATCGAACTTACATTCCAACTTACCCAACTTATCGAACTCATCCTCAACTTAGCCAACTCATAGAACTTACAGTACAACTTAGCCAACTCATCCAACTTACAGAACAACTTATCCAACTCATCGAACTCATCCTCAACTTAGCCAACTCATCGAACTTACAGTACAACTTATCCAACTCATCGAACTTACATTCCAACTTAGCCAACTTATCGAACTTACATTCCAACTTATCTAACTCATCGAACTTACAGTCCAACTTACCCAACTTATCGAACTCATCCTCAACTTAGCTAACTCATCGAACTTACAGTACAACTTAGCCAACTCATCCAACTTACAGTACAACTTACCCAACTTATCAAACTCATCCTCAACTTAGCCAACTCATCGAACTTACAGTATAACTTAGCCAACTCATCGAACTCATCCTCAACTTAGCAAACTCATCGAACTTACAGTACAACTTAGCCAACTCATCCAACTTACAGTACAACTTAGCCAACTCATCCAACTTACAGTACAACTTATCCAACTCATCGAACTCATCCTCAACTTAGCCAACTCATCCAACTTACAGTACAACTTACCCAACTTATCGAACCCATCCTCAACTTAGCCAACTCATCCAACTTACAGTACAACTTAGCCAATTCATCCAACTTACAGTACAACTTATCCAACTCATCCTCAACTTAGCCAACTCATCGAACTTACATTCCAACTTAGCCAACTCATCCAACTTACAGTACAACTTAGCCAACTCATCGAACTCATCCTCAACTTAGCCAACTCATCGAACTTACATTACAACTTATCCAACTCATCGAACTTACATTCCAACTTAGCCAACTCATCGAACTTACATTCCAACTTACCCAACTTATCGAACTCATCCTCAACTTAGCCAACTCATCGAACTTACAGTACAACTTAGCCAACTCATCCAACTTACAGTACAACTTATCCAACTCATCGAACTTATCCTCAACTTAGCCAACTCGTCCAACTTACATTCCAACTTAGCCAACTCATCCAACTTACAGTACAACTTATCCAACTCATCGAACTCATCCTCAACTTAGCCAACTCATCGAACTTACAGTACAACTTATCCAACTCATCGAACTTACATTCCAACTTAGCCAACTTATCGAACTTACATTCCAACTTATCTAGCTCATCGAACTTACAGTCCAACTTACCCAACTTATCGAACTCATCCTTAACTTAGCCAACTCATCGAACTTACAGTACAACTTAGTCAACTCATCCAACTTACAGTACAATTTACCCAACTTATCGAACTCATCCTCGACTTAGCCAACTCATCGAACTTACAGTACAACTTAGCCAACTCATCCAACTTACAGTACAACTTAGCCAACTCATCCAACTTACAGTACAACTTATCCAACTCATCGAATTCATCCTCAAATTATCCAACTCATCCAACATACAGTACAACTTATCCAACTCATCGAACTCATCCTCAACTTATCCAACTCATCCAACTTACCGTCCAACTTATCAAACTCATCGAACTCATCCTCAACTTAGCCAACTCATCGAACTTACAGTACAACTTATCCAACTCATCAAACTTACAGTACAACTTAGCCAAATCATCCAACTTACAGTACAACTTATCCAACTCATCGAACTCATCCTCAACTTAGCCAACTCATCCAACTTACAGTACAACTTACCCAACTTATCGAGCTCATCCTCAACTTAGCCAACTCATCGAACTTACAGTACAACTTAGCCAACTCATCCAACTTACAGTACAACTTACCCAACTCATCAAACTCATCCTCAACTTAGCCAACCCATCGAACTTACAGTACAACTTAGCCAACTCATCCAACTTACAGTACAACTTATCCAACTCATCGAACTCATCCTTAACTTAGCCAACTCATTGAACTTACAGTACAACTTATCGAACTCATCCAACTTACCGTCCAACTTATCCAACTCATCGAACTCATCCTCAACTTATCCAACTCATCGAACTTACATTCCAACTTAGCCAACTCATCGAACTTACATTCAAACTTATCTAACTCATCGAACTTACAGTACAACTTACCCAACTTATCGAACTCATCCTCAACTTATCCAACTCATCCAACTTACCCAACTCATCAAACAGCTCAACTCATCCAACTCATCGAACTTATTCTCAACTTATCCAACTCATCGAACTTACCCAACTCATCCAACTTATCGAACTTATCTTTTAACTTATCGAACTCAGCTTGCTTAGCTTACTCAACTCATCGAACTTAGCTTGCATCTTGCTGCATATAATGGTCCAATGTTGTACTCATGACCATCTCATCCTAACATATGCGCAGCTATTATAACTTACCGAACTTAGCTCAGCCATTGAAGCATCTGGACACATATCACCAACTCATCCTAACATATGCGCAGCTATTATAACTTACCGAACTTAGCTCAGCTCTTGAAGCATCTGGATACATATCATTGTATAAAGACCCAACTTAGCGAACTCATCGGCTATAATGGACAGCTATGGCAACTTACTCAACTTAGAACTTAGAATATAGGGACCTATCATATGTATGTTTGTTGTAGTATATATATATATATATATATATATATATATATATATATATATATATATATATATATATATATATATATATATATATATATATATATATATATATATAAATACTTTATAAATATACTGACCGCTGACTTAAAGTTCAACTTATCCAACTCAACTTAGGTAAGTTAAGTAGCCTAAGTTGTAAGCTGAGCTGGATGAGTTGAGTAAGCTGAGCTGAGTGGTATAGGTATCTTGTCCGGAAAAAGTGGCAAAAATTGCTTATTTTGCTCAGCTTGATGAGTTGAGTAAGCTGAGCTGAGTTGTAAGTCATATGAAAGAAATAAAAGGGGAGGAGGGAGGGTAGACACACAGAGTATCATAATATATACATGTAGCTATTGTAACTCATCAAACTTAGCTCAGGGCTCTCTTGTAACATTGCCGTTGTTTAAAGGCCTAACTTACCGAACTCATCTGTTATAATGGACAGCTATGGCAACTTACTTAACTTAGAACTTAAAATCGGGACCTTCCATATGTATGTGATATCTCAATAGAATATATGTACAGTCTAATTATTTCAGTCATTTTTGTCCCGAAATTATTTGGTCTATAGAAATACATGGGGACTCCTGTGGGCTACGTACTTCATACTCCGTGTCCCGAAATTTACTGTCTACGTTTAATAGATGAATATTGTGAAAATTATGCTGAGATACTTTGTGTCTTAGTATATTGCATAGGCATGTGCCTGAGACAGAATTCGGGACAGGGAGTATGAAGTACCTGCCTAAAAGAGCTAGCCGAAGAGTTAACACAAATTTTCACTCTCTTCTACCTTGGGAACAGATCACAACAGGTTCTTCTAGATGGGGTTGCTTCATCATCTGCCCCAGTCCAGTCATGGGTGCCCCAGGCAAGCCTTCTAGGACCCCTGCTGTTCCTCCAGGTTTACAAATGATCTGCCCGAATACATATCGCCCAAATCGACAGCCAGATTATTTGCAGACGGTTGCATTTTATACAGAACCAAAGAGACTGGACCTTCAAATTGACTTGGATAGATTTAGCAGTGAGAGAAGAACTGGCTTATGGAATTCCATCCCCAGAAGTCAAGTCATTCACATTACCTCCAACCGAAAACCAGTCAAGTTTCTATGCTATATACACAGCCAGAAGCTATAAGAAACTAAACAGCAAAATATATCTGAGTGACTATACAAAATGACCTACGTTGGAACAAACATATTGACGTAACAGCCAAAAAGCCAACAACACCAGAGCATTTCTACAGAGAAACATAAAGCAGTGCCCAGGGAAGACCAAGGAGCTTTGTTACAAGACCCTGGTATGCCCGATCCTGGAATATGCCAGTGTCATCTGGGACCCGTTCACTGATGACAACATACTGAAACTGGAGATTGTGCAGCGTAGAGCAGCTCACATTGTCCCTTCATATTATAGATTTACCAGCAGCGCCACGCCTATATTGTACAGCTACAGTGGTCCACCCTTCAGGAGCGCAGCGCCCAGGCAAGGTTGTACATGATGTATCACATTGTCTACAGCTTAAAGCCACCTGACACCGACGATATCAGTGAGAGGTCATAACATGAATTTATTGATACCACACGCCAGAACTTTAACCTACCAGAGGTCCTTTCCAGACGCCATCATAATATGGCACAGCCGTCCCCAGAAGGTAATAAGCTGCTCGACACTAGACAGCTTTAAAAGGAAGTGCAACCCGTCAGACTCCGCTAGACTCGTTCTGGATGATTTTTATTGCACTGTACAACGATATTTTAGCCATCACCTTAATTATTGTTCCTGCACCACCTATGCACCAGTACGGTGATGCGCCTATGCTGGTGTCAGTACCCTATTGGAAGAAGGCCATCCTGGCCACAGACTTGTAATTGTAAACAGGGCGGAAATTGGCTCAAAAGGTGGGTTGAAGCTCAGCGCAAAATTTAAGTTGTTTAGTGCCATATTTATTAGACTGGTTAATATTTGATAAATATTTTAAAAGTGTCATTACTTTTATTGATTTAGTTTACATGTGTGCCTCAGAAAAAAGAACCTCGCATTTTGATATTTTTTATGATGACCTAACTTTCTTGTCTTCTCATTGTTGAAAGTGTTATGCTAAATGGTAAAGGTTATATTGTAGTTTTGGTCATGTTGGAACAGCAGCAGGTCAGACAGAGAGAGAGAGAGAGAGAGAGAGAGAGAGAGATATGTATGGGTAAAGCCGTGGCTACCAGGACATGTCACCCTAGGGCAGTACGACATACTGATGACTCGCTCGCTGACTTTATAAGGCCTTCCTTATAGAATCGAACCACCCATGTTTTGGGAAATGGTAGGCAGAATAATATCAAGAAACTCCAAGCTCCATATGAGCTGAGTGACTTTCCGAAAAGTAACCGTTAAAGTTTACTGCTTCGATGTGTACAATGATGTATACTTCAGTCTGTTCGATGGCAGGAGATATGAAATATAAAACCTGTGTAGATAACAGATTATATACTGACGTCAACAAAAAACACCTCACTCAAAATCACTGTTTTCATAGCAATGGTATAAAATATTGGTCATTCACCTACTGCTTATTCATGTTGAGTTTGGGCGAGGTTGAAAATGACTTTATTTGATATCAAATTGCCGTGTTATTCTTATGGCGTCATATAGGTTAAACGTTCACATTACCGCATAATTCATCAATCGCTCATGATTTCAATTTGAATTTGCACTCAGTCTGTGCTGTGTATGTTTTGCTAACCATGTTCAATTTTTGGATCAATATGTCAAACAGTCAGGCTTGCGAGCAATAATTTTATAAAATTATGACGTCATATTTCAGACAAAATGAAGGTCTGTTTAAGAAAATTGTCGCCGTACACTCTTTAGCTTAAGTAACAAAAAAATGATAAAGGGGCACGTTAGTTAATGCACCAAGAATGTGCCTGCATAAAAATTACGCCATAAAAGATGAGCTGAAGGAAATTTTACATAGAAACTTATAGTTATTTAAAAACCATATGTCACCGTGCTCGTTTTTCTTTTTTGTGCTATTTTCTTTTTTTTACCTCTGAAATAAAAACAAGCATGGAGTGCCATACCTGCTTCATTGATTAATTTAGGTCCGTGTGTGTAGACAGTGTATTGTTTGAGTTGGTGTTGTTTAATTTAGGTCTGTGTGCATAAAGCCTATTATTTGTCTACTCCTCATTTGGCACGTTCTAGGACCTTAAGACCTTAACAAGTGCGTGCGTGCGCGCGCTTGTGTGGGTGCGTGTATGAGAGAGAGAGAGAGAGAGAGAGAGAGAGAGAGAGAGAGAGAGAGAGAGAGAGAGAGAGGAGTCTGTTATGTCAGAACTTAAGTAGGGACTATAGTTCGATTCGAAGTGGGCCAGTATAGTTGGCTATTACCAGCGGTTATAGACCTTTCTTTAATCTATAATCGATGATAAACCTACATTGTTTCATCAATATCATTCGAAATGTTGACATTAACTGCGAATTGCGATTGAAATCGGTTTCTTTAAAACCGCTTTCTATGACTTCTACACAAGTTTTCTACTGTCGCGTATTCATTGTTATCATGCCCTTTTTCAACTAGTTGGTGTGCAATTATAGTAACGCCTTCGTATCAGCATATAAGGAAATATTATCTTTGAACTTAGTTATTATCACAAAGTCGGTTTCCGGGCTGGACGAGTGTCTGTGTGATAAATGATTAACTTTGTGTCGTTTCACAAATACCATGGATTAGCCCAGAAGTACTATTAAGGGAGAAATACCTTAACGTATCTGTGTTTCTAGACCTCGGGATAATGCCGTCCTGAGTACACAAAGACATAAACTTATAACACAACTCATATATAGCTTTGAACGTGCACATTTTCGTAAAGTGACAAGAACTTAAAAAAAACTAGTGCAAAATAATTCAACCTTTTTAAGAACCTGAACCTGAAACAGTCGTCTGCTGCAAATAATTGCCTAACATTACTGACGAATTAAGTATAGAAGCAAACAGCGTGGATCCACAACAGACAGATCATTGTTTTCACCGCACCACAGTGGCATAAAGGGCCTGCAACATTATAGCTGAGATAGAGATGATTGTTTTCAACGCATCACAGTGGCATAAAGGACCTGCAACATTATAGCTGAGATAGAGATGATTGTTTTCACCGCATCACAGTGGCATAAAGGGCCTGCAACATTATAGCTGAGATAGAGATGGTTGTTTTCACCGCACCACAGTGGCATAAAGGGCCTGCAACATTATAGCTGGGATAGAGATGATTGTTTTCACCGCATCACAGTGGCATAAAGGGCCTGCAACATTATAGCTGAGATAGAGATGATTGTTTTCACCGCATCACAGTGGCATAAAGGGCCTGCAACATTATAGCTGAGATAGAGATGATTGTTTTTACCGCATCACAGTGGCATAAAGGGCCTGCAACATAATAGCTGGGATAGAGATGATTGTTTTCAACGCATCACAGTGGCATAAAGGACCTGCAACATTATAGCTGAGATAGAGATGATTGTAATCACCGCATCACAGTGGCATAAAGGGCCTGCAACATTATAGCTGGGATAGAGATGATTGTTTTCACCGCATCACAGTGGCATAAAGGGCCTGCAACATTATAGCTGGGATAGAGATGATTGTAATCACCGCATCACAGTGGCATAAAGGGCCTGCAACATTATAGCTGGGATAGAGATGATTGTTTTCACCGCACCACAGTGGCATAAAGGGCCTGCAACATTATAGCTGAGACAGAGATGATTGTAATCACCGCATCACAGTGGCATAAAGGGCCTGCAACATTATAGCTGAGATAGAGATGGTTGTTTTCACCGCACCACAGTGGCATAAAGGGCCTGCAACATTATAGCTGAGATAGAGATGATTGTTTTCAACGCATCACAGTGGCATAAAGGACCTGCAACATTATAGCTGAGATAGAGATGATTGTTTTCACCGCATCACAGTGGCATAAAGGGCCTGCAACATTATAGCTGAGATAGAGATGGTTGTTTTCACCGCACCACAGTGGCATAAAGGGCCTGCAACATTATAGCTGGGATAGAGATGATTGTTTTCACCGCATCACAGTGGCATAAAGGGCCTGCAACATTATAGCTGGGATAGAGATGATTGTAATCACCGCATCACAGTGGCATAAAGGGCCTGCAACATTATAGCTGGGATAGAGATGATTGTTTTCACCGCACCACAGTGGCATAAAGGGCCTGCAACATTATAGCTGAGATAGAGATGATTGTTTTCACCGCATCACAGTGGCATAAAGGGCCTGCAACATTATAGCTGAGATAGAGATGGTTGTTTTCACCGCACCACAGTGGCATAAAGGGCCTGCAACATTATAGCTGGGATAGAGATGATTGTTTTCACCGCATCACAGTGGCATAAAGGGCCTGCAACATTATAGCTGAGATAGAGATGATTGTTTTCACCGCATCACAGTGGCATAAAGGGCCTGCAACATTATAGCTGAGATAGAGATGATTGTTTTTACCGCATCACAGTGGCATAAAGGGCCTGCAACATAATAGCTGGGATAGAGATGATTGTTTTCAACGCATCACAGTGGCATAAAGGACCTGCAACATTATAGCTGAGATAGAGATGATTGTAATCACCGCATCACAGTGGCATAAAGGGCCTGCAACATTATAGCTGGGATAGAGATGATTGTTTTCACCGCATCACAGTGGCATAAAGGGCCTGCAACATTATAGCTGGGATAGAGATGATTGTAATCACCGCATCACAGTGGCATAAAGGGCCTGCAACATTATAGCTGGGATAGAGATGATTGTTATCACCGCATCACAGTGGCATAAAGGGCCTGCTACATCATGGTTGAGATAGAGATGATTGTTATCACCGCATCACAGTGGCATAAAGGGCCTGCAACATTATAGCTGGGATAGAGATGATTGTAATCACCGCACCACAGTGGCATAAAGGGCCTGCAACATTATAGCTGAGATAGAGATGGTTGTCTTCACCGCACCACAGTGGCATAAAGGGCCTGTTACACCATGGTTGAGATAAAGATGATTGTTTTCACCGCATCACAGTGGTATAAAGGGCCTGCTACACCATGGTTGAGATAGAGATGATTGTTTTCACCGCACCACAGTGGCATAAAGGGCCTGCTACATCATCGTAGAGATAGACATGAGTGCTTCCACCGCACCACAGTGGCATAAAGGGCTTGCTACAACATCGTAGAGATAGACATGAGTCCTTACACCGCACCACAGTGGCATAAAGGGCCTGCTACATCATAGTTGAGGTAGAAATGATTGTTTTCCCCGCACCACAGTGGTATAAAGGGCTTGCTACAACATAGTAGAGATAGAGATGAGTGCTTCAAAAGCACCAGATCGCATAAAGGGCCTGCTACATCATAGTTAGGGTAGAAATGACTGTTTTCACCGTACTACAGTGGTATACAGGGCCTGTTACATCCTAGTTGAGGTAGAGATGATTGTTTCAACAGCACCACAGTGGAATAAAAGGCCTGCTACAACATAGTAGAGATAGAGATGATTGTTTCCAGCGCACCAGGGTCGCATTACTCTATCATTCGAAAGTAAAACATCTCTGCGTGAAGTCCACTTTCTTTGGGATCCTCTTGATTCTTTTACAAGTACATTGTACTTCTTGAAGGATCAGGAACAAAATCTGAAAACGCAAATTACATTCTCTCAGAAATATTAAAACAAAAATATAAAAAACTAAGTCAACTATATATTCTTTAATTCAGGACTTTAAAGGTTTTCGCCCGATAAATAACCTTATGCAGCAAGGGTTAGGCACGATCATTTAGGTGTCTTTGCTTGGCGTTATATATATATGTCTTTCAGGGTGTTTACCCTTCGTTGCAATAATGTTCTTTTCATAAATCAGCTATATCCGGACAAATAATGAGGCATGGCATATGAGAGCAAATAAAGATCAAAGACAGACACCACCATATATTGGTTGGTTATTGCATTTTGGGCGAATTTTCCGAGGCAATAAAACGCTTTAGGGGAGCTTTTTTTGTTTACTTCGTGAAAGTTATCAGTATTTTCTAATACTTTTCTTGTGTTATAAACCTCTTAAGGTTAGTAGTTCATAAATGGGACATTTATGATCAGTCCATATCATGTGTTCATGCTCAACTCAACTGTGCGTAAAATTGATCCGGCTTATAAATGTCAAAATGCCAAAAATGTTAACAATGTGACACGAAGATAAATACAGCAGATTAAGCTTTACTCTTCAGAGCAATTGAAATTTCATGCTCACTTGAGTTGAGCCTTGTTATGTATGTTTCATAACCTCAAGCCCTGGGGGCAGGTGAAATGCCTCAAATCGCAGCATCTCAGCATGATATGCACTATTTGATACTTCGAAAAACTCGCTTGATAATAGTTAGCAACCTTCCCTAAATAACTAATTATGGACTGTCTCAAAATATTGAAAATCTGTTTGAATTAAATATTTCATTCGGCATGGATAAACTTGGGTAAAGACAAAAATTTTCGCTGATGATAATCTGGAAAAACAAATCCTTCAGAAATAGAGAACTAGAAATAGAAAACTGCAGACCGGCAGCAAGAAAACTGATGTGCCAAAGTAGCAGTCATACTGAAACCAAGTTCTAATCGGTCACCTTACATTTTTACGCTAGTTCAGAAAGTGAAACATAGAGTATGCAAAACTCATGCTTTTTTTTTAATGAAGCAATACTTTCCCCAGACTCTGCGAGTTATTTCATGTAAAAATGACGTGTACTTCTTGCACGGACGAAGTTAGAGAAAATGTACCCTCATTTCAATCTACGATATAAACCATTACACAGAGCCCTTATCAAATAACGTTTTTGTTTTGTTTGAAGATGTTAATGGCTACCGTGATACAAGATGAATAAACCTCAAAAGTTTTGTTTCCAGCGGACTCGTCGATTTTGCTACTCAACAACATAAGACAAACACTTTTAGCAGGTTAATCATTGAAATTCAGCTTTAAGCTTGCAATTTACATATAGAATTTGCACTGCTCTGTACGCTTTATTATCAGCGACATGGCATTGAAAATTTCAGCGATTATTCATTATCACCAGACGTCACCGTTCTTTTTTGAGAATTGAAAAAACAAAAACAAATTGCTACCAGATCGATTTTTAAAACTCTCACATTGAAACCGGACGTATACAGTGAGCCACTTTAGTTACGCACCACTTATAAAATGTAAAATTACTCAGAAAAGAAATATGATATTTTTATTCAGAGACTACCATCGTAAAGCGCAGCTATATTTGCATTACCAATTGCAATTTCATTGTGATTAGGTCAGAAACGAATGAGAAAATGGATCCTGAAGGGCACTACCCTCAAAACACCATTTCACATTGCATTATTTCGAATGAAACTCAGTTCACATTGCACTTTTTTCATGGTCACATTTCTGCTCTGCCAGAGATAAGTGCCGATTTATTCTTGGCAATATCTAATACCCCTATTCCACACAGGCCACGAGTCGCCCGAATTGCCACGAATTGATTTTTTATTGATTCGGGGGGATTCGTGAGGTTTCATTAAAAAAAATTCTCCAATCGTGATGGTGTACGAGTCAGTCCCGATTCAGATAGGATTTCGTCACGAATATTCGGGAGAATCGGCTCAATTCGGCTGGAATCGCACAAGAATTCATTACGAATAGCAAAATAACATTAGAGCATGCTGCACGAAAGTTAAGGAATCAATTACGAATCAGATAAGAATATGCGGAATGCAGCACGAATTGGGCAAGAATTAACAGAAATCCGCGACGAATCGCCACGATTCGCGAGATTTTCTCTCACAATAGTTATAAAAAAGGCCCGTCTATGCTTCGGGGGCATCAGTTCCAAAATGAATGTTCCTCGTAAAGCAGCAGTAGAATTGATCCTGCAACTTGAGTGTTGAAAACGGCTTCTTATATAGCTAGAAGAAAACAACTACGTTAAAGTCGAGAGTCCCCTCCCCAGACTCTTTGACTTGGAAAAATATGGCAGTTCGCCATTGCCAAAATCACCAGCCAGGAGCTACTGACTGATCCTGATTGTGCTCCAGAATCTGCCAAATCTGTTTCAACTTCTAGGACTGCTTACATGCGCGAGACGGGGTAATTAACCTTAGGGAAAATCCTTCTACTATCTCTCCCTTGGTTTTATTGTTCGGCTTAATCTCCCGATTCCCCACGAATGAGCTAAGAGTAGCTACGAATGTCATAAACAATGCAAACACGCCCCCGAATCGATTACGATTCAGTTACGATATCCAAGAATGCCTTAGAAATTTGGTACGAATCACGCACGATTTTTCGAATCGGGGAATTCGTGGCCAAAGCTTTGAACAGTTCAAAACTTTTGAGCCGAATTCCCGATAGACCTACGAATTGCAAGAACTCACTACGGACTGTGCGAATCAGTTAAGACCTTCACGAACTGAGTACGATTCAGCCACGAATCCAAATATTTGTCAATTCGTGGGATTCGGGGCCTGTGTGGAATAGGGGTATAAGACTGGAATGTGTTTGTTAACTTCATCATTTTTTAAACGTTTTACTATTTTGATTCCCAGCTGGCCAAGGTTTGAAAAAAGTTGGTTTTAATAAAAAAAAATAAGTTAGTTGAAATTTTGTATAATTCTGAGTAAACTAAATATCAAAACTTTTCTTTTATAATCTCATTTTAAACTACCATGTATCCGCCGTTTATTTTCGTAAAAACAATAACGGATTTATTGGCGTCATGGTGTTGACGTTAGTGTTGACGTCACTACTACCAAGGCTATAAGACGTGTCAATGATAAGACGTTTTAGTGTTTTGATACTTCTGTGTCAACAAGTGACTCATAACAAAACAATTTGCGAAGGAAACCCTGTTTGATTTTTGTAACTGACGTTAATATGACGTCAAAACGAGAATTTCTTCAAAAAGTAACGGTGTTACTTAATTCAAGGACCAAAAAAGGGGCTTTACTTGAAAAAAAAATAATGTATTTTGGTGTTTTTCTGTCACGACGATCACCATGGATAATACCTAGCACAAAACGCAAATAGAAAATATAGACGTTCAGGTTGCACGTGCATTTTTGACGAAGTAAGTAAAATTGACTTTGACGCAGCAGAATGTTTCGCATGAGTTATTCTGAATATAATTTTGATGTCAACAAACAGATAAAATGTCAATAAGTAAATTATCATAGAGAATGTTTGATTCCGGCATTTTTGTCAAAAAATATGGGCCCTAAAAAAGTGGTGCGTAACTAAAGTGGCTCACTATACAATAGTCGTAAAACTTTAATAGCCTAAAATGGACTAATCAAGTTCTACTGTGTTTGGCCTACAGTTTGTCAAATAAAATGAAGTGAATTTAACAATTTTACCAGGAGCTACTGATCAATTTCAAAATCTCGAAAATTTTTGAAAAATGCAACATTGCGAAAAAAATTCCTACAAGCAAAATTTCAATTGTTTGGTGTTTTTCTAGTCGGTCAGACCAATTTGTAACCATCTAAACTCAATTTTATAAAAACTACTCTCAAAACTATTTTTTCTTAAAAAAAAAAGTCAAGTTTTGCATTGTTAACCCCGAAGTAAAAGAAAACTGTTCAAAAACACCGCTAAATGATTGCTCATTAAAATGCACATAATTATATATATATATATATATATATATATATATATATATATATATATATATATATATATATATATATATATATATATATATATATATATATATATATATATATATATATATATATATATATATATAGGCAAAAAAAATTTCATTTTTTTATTAGCGTTTGGTCAGAAATAATGAGTTTGAAAAGTGACCGAATAGAAATTGGTTTAAGTTTTAAAGGAGAGTCCATTGTTTTGAGAACTTGTGAATCTTTTGTTTTCACTTCCGTCAGCTGGGTTAAAACAGAAGTCGAGCTTAATCTTCTAGAAACCTGAAAGTGGACGCATTGACTAACAGTTTATACAGTACATGTACCACAACTATGTTGACGTCAACAAACACACCTCGCCCACAATCACTGTTTTCTTAGTAATGGTATAAACGTTCAGCCACGTAGAGGTTTGACTAGGTTGGAAAATGACCATAACCCTAAAAGCGCCAGTCACAACAAAAGTCGTCTGCTTTCTCGTTTGCTGAAATGTATAAGAAGCCTCTATGACAAACATTGTGGACCCAGATCAGACTGCTCCTATAGGAGCAGTCTGATCTGGGTCTACACTGTTTGCTTCTATGCATGTATTCGTCAGTAATGTTCGGCAACTATTTGCAGCAGACAACTTCAGCAGACGATATTTTCAGATGCATTTTTCTTGGCGTTTTAAGGGTTAATTTGATATCAAGGCGTGGTGTTAACCTAATGACGTCATACAGGTCCAACGTATACATGGCGGCATTATTCATCAATGGCTGATTTTGTGATCTTTTTTGTTATTTTGTTTTGTGTGTATCTGTCATACTGTCTTGTCTTTTCCATGAAGCCGTTTGGTCACCTGCTGTTGGCTCTCTTGTATGTTATATTTACTGGTGTTTTTGTCACTATCCCATATGGTAATTGATTGTATCGATTCTTGATATTGGCCTTGTTCCTTACTTTAATTTGAAGTGTAAATGTTTTGCTAACCACGTTCAAATTTAGGATCAATTTTTTCAAACAGTGGTGCTTGCGAGTAATACTTTTTTTTAACTACGGCGTCATATTTAAAACGAAGGTCCGATGATGAAATATGTCAACGTTCTCGTCTTAACTAAAGTAACGGAACAAATGATAGGGACGCACATTTGTCAACATACCAAGAATATGCTTACATAAATTACGTTGGCCTGCCATTCTCAATGACCAATTTTCGGTCTACATTAACTTCATTCAAAACGGCCATCTGGAATACGAGCCAGATTGCGGTTCCTCAGAACTAAAGAATATAGACTTTGAAGTGCAAATGATCCGTAACAATAGTTTGCAAAACCATGAAGTTTTACTCAAATGACATGCAAAAAGGCGGATGGGTAAGTCCTCGTTCAGTAGATGCATTAGACAGTTTCAGAACACTATAAACGTCTTTTCGTAGTATAGAGACGATTTTACAATGGTAAACCAATCGTTCTTGCCACGGGTTGTGAGGAAACAAAGCAAAAGTGGCTAAAATATTGTGTCACACGACATTTGTGACCCCGTTTTTAAACCGAGGTTGTTGTTTTAACCTGAAATATTATTAAAGCAATAGTTTTTTTTCAGGAGGTACGCTTGAATGATAAGACGCTACAATGCACTTCAATTCACTTAAATATATTTATGTTTAGATGAGGCGTTTCAGTTGACGTCTGTATAAGATGCTGCATAACATCATGATGTGCCATGTTTGCTTTGATAAACTCGATGTTCACGGATGAAAGTTTGAAACAGATTACTCATCGAAATATATTTATAGATTACTCCGCTCCCTCCTGTGCTTCACAACCAATTATATTGCACAGAAAGGGGTACTTACATCTGTGCCAACATATGGATTTTCTTTAAAGTTTGCATACTATTAACTCAATATACACAAGCTATAACAATATATTTATTGAAAATAAATAATTAAAAATAGGGCTAATTATAAATAGGGCTCAGGACGCAACCCTGACGTACTCCCACTTTGAGGTGATACCTGTCTCTAAATTTCTGTGTCCCATATTTATAGTTTTATAACCAAGGTTTGTCAACCAGAATGACTCTGGAACACCACAGACAATATAATAATACCACAAAACTATTTGGATAAATTATGGCTTACTTTTTCTGAAGAAGTAATTTGAAATTAAACTTTTTTCTGAAATTTACAAAAAATATCCAAATTTAATTTTAAAGATAGAATTGCTTTAGAAGCCCAACCATTTTCTTTACATCCCATCTGATCTTGGGTAGTCACAATTTGGTACCCTGACCAGGATAAAGTGTAACCTCTTTTGTAATGCAGGTGCTCACGCGATTGTTCTGGTTTTACTTGACAAAATCAACTGGCCGTAGTGCGTGGTGAACGTAGATTGGAGGAGGTGGGGGCAATTGTGGGGACGCGGGGGGATTGTCGAAGAAGCGGGTGGAGGCAGAAATTTTCGGCAAAGTTTCGTCCCCATTTGTCAGACACTGTTAAAATGTAAAAGTTTGCAAAATTTGATCACAATAAACACCGGAATATA
Organism: Loripinus fragilis; assembly: GCA_964019695.1. Lineage (NCBI taxonomy): Eukaryota > Metazoa > Mollusca > Bivalvia > Lucinida > Lucinidae > Loripinus > Loripinus fragilis. The sequence continues at coordinate 78,067,271 of OZ026516.1, forward strand.
ACATGCTGTTCAAGAGTAACGATATGATCATTTTCACTAAAATACCTCGACTGGCCCAAAGGATACTAAGGCCTAGTCACCGTTTTGCATACCCGTGGCTGGACCATGTTAAAAAAGTATGCAAAATTTGATCAAAATAAACCATTAAGTTAAAGAGTTATGAGCATTTTCAATAACAAACTGGACACAACACAAACATACCCCACGAGCAAGTGTATGTTATCTGACAAAACCAACAAATTGATTCATTCATGCTCTTACCAAGATCTCAGATTAGCTTGAGTATGGGTTAAACCAGATCAGGGTCTTTGTTATGCACTCTAAATACTAATATTCTGGTACTGACAGTGAAAACTCTGATCAGACTGGGTGGATGCCCTGGCTGACTGAAGCACGGATTGGTATGAAAGCAGCTCTTCCTATAGTACCAAGCCCCGGAATGATATGTAAGCAACTTCCCCCAAGGTGCAAAGTCCTGGACTGGTATGAAAGCAACTCTATCCATAGTGCAAAGCCTCAGGTTGGTATGAAATTAACTAACCCATAGTGAGAATACCCAGGTCGGTAAGCAAGCAACTGGCTCCATTGTACCAAGCCCCGGATAGGTATAAGCTCTCGATTGATATGGCTTCAATATCAGTGTAAGGGATTGGGAGTCATTGGAATGCATACGGTATCACAAATAGCTGCATCTGTGTCATCAATTGAAAATAATGCAAATCACTGATTTTTGAATTTGATAGCCAGAACAGCTTTAAGGCTAATGGTTTAATTGTCTGATGCATATTATGTGATAATGACACGTCTGGTATTGAATGTATATGAAATCGAAGTATCTTACATTTCTAAGTGCTTACAACCCTCTTGACCCCGACGTCCACAGGATCAAGATATTAACGCTAAGCTTTAAGCAGTTTGAGTAAAAAAATGTTGACTTGTTATTAATATTGAATAAAAACTTGATTATTTCCCTATTAAAATATGTGTTGTGCACACTTTAAAGAACCGTCTCACATTAGATAGGTCACTATGAGTAGGTCTTAAAGATGTTTCGACAAATATTTTGATGGCAAATTACAACCATTTGATTGTTATGATCAAGGATTATGTGTCAGCAGTTTGACCCAATGTTTGATCTCATTCCTCATATTGCCATTCTTTTCAGACAGAACCAATTTTAATAATTTCTCTATCCCTGGTGCATGTATGCCTAAAATTGGTGGGGTACCTGTCTTCATAATCTTTGCCTCGGCTTAGCCTTAGACAAAGATAAATTATTTAGCAAGCCCAATGTATAGATCGAATCATTGTTCATTTGTTTGTGAAAAAGTATTAAAAAGTTCCAAATAGTTTCTTAATTGCAGAGCTGATAACTGACAGATGGACGGGCGGATGGATGGACTGAATATTCGTCTTACTTAGATGAGACACATTCCTTTGAAAAGATGTGTCCACATACAAGGGTTCATGAAAACATTCCATAGAGTTCAAGAGATTTGCTTAAAATTAGATGAGGTACCTGCTTTCATGTTTGTTTTGCCTAGGCTTAGCTTCCGACA